>WTSP01017122.1:2685-14757 GCA_025331215.1 Actenoides lindsayi | reverse complement strand
GCCCCCCGGGGGGCCGCCCCCCCCCCCGACCCCCACTGGCAAACATCGGCCCTGACCCGCTGTGGGTTTCAGGCCAGAGCGTCACAAAGCGCAGGAGGTGGGGGAAAAGCAGCACCTCGTCCCCCCCTGAGGTATCACAAACCTATTGAAAAAAACAAACCGTAGTGAGTTTACAAATGAAGAGAGAAAAGGCTTGGCACGTATTAATAAAAGCCTCAGGTGACAGCTGCCGTCTGCAGCCCTCCCACGGCAGTGGCTGGGCAGCCACAGGTAACTGGGCAGCTCTGCAGTTAATGGGCTAACGGGGGGACACAGTCACATCCTCCCTGAGACCACCGTTTGGGCTCCCTCTGCCACAGGTCAGACTAAGCCCCTTCACCCCGAGCTCCACCAAGCCAGGAGTGCTCCGAGGTGACTGGGCAGGGCCGCAAGAGCCCAGCTGCTCACCAGAGAAAAAACGCAGTGCTTCCAGGGATCTCAAAGGCTTCGTGTGAGCCCTGACCACGGCAGAGGGGCTGCCCTGGCCCTGCAGAACTGCTGCTGAGGCCTGTTCTTCCAGGCCTGGAGAAGACAAATGCAATCCCTCCCTGCTCTGTCGCTGTTCTCTCTGTCCATTCTGCTGCCCAAACCAGTGGGAAGGAAAACAAACAGAATGGACACTCCACCCGAGCACACCCAACAGACAGCACTCCTGAGCGAGGGACGAGGGGAAGGCGTGGTAAAAACCCCTCAGCTGAAGCTGTGTAAAAGCAGAAGGGCAGATCCACACTGCTGCTGTGCCTCCCGAGGAGCCGGGGGGGAGCCAGGCACTTGGGCTGCTCCACCACTCTCTGCTCGGGCCAAAGTTCCCTGAAGGGACAAGACCAAAATCCCCTAAAGGGACAAGTCGCTGTGACACAAGCTCAGTCTCGAAGCTGCCTGGAGGCCGTGGCACTTTCCACAGCCGAGAGCGCTGCCCTATCCAAGCCCGTTGTGACCACAGGCCCCTCGGAGTGTGAGAAAGTGCAGAGCTAATGCATAGTTACAGAGCCCACTCTGGGAAACAGCCCAGGGGTAATTAATCTCACTAGGGCAATTAGTGAAGCTACGCTGGTTCAGTCCAGAGGTCTGTCTAAGCTCAGTCTCCAGCTCCAGGCGCAGACGGGTGGGCTGGGGCAGGCTGGGGATAGGGTCATCACCACCCCCAGGTTCCTCCCAGGTCCTGGAGTCCAGGAATGAAAATACCCCTTAAAAAAAAAAGAAGAGATTTTCCCCCCCTGTTTGATTTGGTCCAAAAAAAATTATTGTGCTTCAGAGAGCAGAAAGAGCATCATCGGCCACGGCTGGCTGCAGCCACCTATTGCAGATGCTTTGTCTCCTCACCTGTCTACAGGAATACGCTTTTAAACCCATTTCATTTCACCTTTCCTTCTCCAAATCACACTCACCCTGTAGCCAGGCGCTGGTGCAAAGCACAAGCAACTGCTCAGGGGGAGCCCAGATAAGGGACAGGGGCCTTCCGTCCCAACGATTTCTTTGGAAAAATCTCCTAAGAATTTCTTGAGTGCTGCTGGCTTTTAAAACTGCTGAGTTCAACCAGTTAACGCTCTCAGGGCAAGGCTGAGCCTCCTGTTCCTGAAGGGAACTTCATCATGGTTTCTCCTTCAGTGTGACTGGGAAGCTCAAAGCAAAGGAGGACGGAGCATTTCGCCACCTCTGAGGAGACCCTGGGAGGACAAAGCCCTCAGAGCTGGTGGGGTGGGGGCTGCTCACTGCGGTGTCCCGCAGCCTGGAGTGCACACACTGCACTGGTGGAGCTGGTGGGGGCTGCAACCCCCCGCAGTAACCCACACCTGACGTCTGTGAGCTGCACCATACCTCTCATGACCTGGTCTCCATTCCCAACTTCACTGGGTCAACCTCAGCACCTCCCTCCAATGCAGAGAGCCTGAATAAGTGTGAGCTCTCTCCCCTCCCACCACACGCTGCTGGGAGGAGGCAGCTCCAGAGCTCGAGCCTCCAGTTCAAACCTCCTATGTTCATGTCTACACATTACCAGCTACACTCCTGCTACACGCTGGTTGCCACCACCGTCAGTAAATGCCACCAGCAGAGCTGGCATCCAGGCTTACAGCTCAGAGCTGTGCTGGTGAGGATGGCTGGAGGACACCAGCTACCAGGAGGGAGTTTCCCACCCGTGCTGGATCCTGTGCCAGAGCCCGCAGGGCGCAGGAGCTCGTCACAAGTGTTCAGTTGTAACGGCAACGCTGTTCTCCGTGAACCAACACACAGTCAGGTCCTTGAGATCAGGGGCTTCTGACATGAGCTTCACCACACAGTCCAGACAGGAGCCGGGAAGACACGAGGGTGGGTGGCAAACCAAGGTGCACACAGTGAGAACGTTTATAGATTCAAGTATTTCCACTCCTGTAAAAAGTTTGCCTGAACTCCAAAGGGCGTGTTACGTAAACTGGGATCTCTTGAAACTTGGCCTCAAACCAATACCCAGAGCACAGGCCCAGTCCTGGGACTGTCTGCACCTTAACATCAACGTCTGGAGTGAAGATGAGGAAGAATTGCTGTAATCAAAATAGATCTCTGAAGTCTTTGGCCATCTCTGTCGGGCACTCGGGTGCCTTTGTCCTTAGGTCTGCAGGTACGGTTTTGCTCTTTGCAGTCCTTCCTTCAGGAACTGGAGGTAAGTTGCAGTTGAAGGGTCTTCAAAATTGCTTGAGAAACTAAAGATGTTACTTTCAACATCTTCAGGCTTCATAGAAGTAATATCCAGGAAGTGGTTGGCATTGATATGGTGAACCTGGGAAAGAAAACAGCCGAGGAGAGGAGACTTTAAAGGCCAGAACAATTCCCCAACCACTGCCTTGGCCTCTAGCCAGGGCACGCGTGACAAGACTGTCATCTGTTATCTGTCTGCCACAGCACCCCTAAGAGAACAGCACCGAGCGGGACTATGGCCCCACAAAGGCTCGAGGAGCCAGGGTCTGGCTGGGGGACCGGACACTCGCTTCAGGGGCTGCACAGGACCCTGAAAAGGGCACATTCTGATGGGAAAAGCCAAGGCCAGTTAAAGGGTAAGGAACGTACCACCGTGCCATTGGGGAGGCAGATGATCATCTCCACAGGGAAGTTGTATTTTTCCAGGTGCAGGTCAGCCAGCTTGCTGTAGAACTCATTTGCTCTGTTGTTCTGTAAGGAGACCCCAAAGTAACATGTCTGCACAGACCAGAATCGGCAGAACAGCGCATGAGGGGCACACTGAACATAGGAGGAAGGGAGGGACCAAACTGCTGCTTTGCAGCATGGTGGTAACTGGTTCCATTCTCGCCATCTGCTTTACTATTGCCCTTCAGTCAGCCTCACCCTCACTTTTCAGCTGCAGATTTTCTCCCCTGACAATAAAATCACCCCATCGCTGGCAGTTCCCAGGTCCAACAGCCTGACCCCAGCTCTTCCCAGAGCCTCCAGCTCCATGACTGACCCCAGCTGACAGCACAGGCCCAGAGACAGGCTCCTAAGTGGGAAAAGGTGCAATCAGGACACTCAGGGTTCAGACAGCATTTGGCTGCTCCCTGGGTTACAAAGAAGTCAGTTTGTTGATGGCACCAACGGCCTCGGGCAGGGCTATCTCACAGTGAAGCATCTGGTTTAGCTTTGAATATTGGCACCAAGACAGACCCAAGGGGGTCGTCGTGCTATTTTCTTAGCCTGCTTCCATCTGGTGCTTGCTGGGCTCCCGCAATCGCTACGACATGAAGGACTTGGAACCAAAATCCCCCACCGGCCCGGGTGTGAGCTCCCCGCTCCCGCTAGCACCCCTGTGTTTCAAGAAGCATTGGGATTCACCAGCTCGGCGTGCAGAGGTGGCAGATGTGGCTGTGACACTCACCTGCAGCTCCTCCAGCTCCTTCACCAGCGACCAGCTGCTGATGAAGCTCTCGTTCAGCAGGGCGAGGATGGGCGAACTTTCCAGGACAGTCTCCCGGAGAGTTCGCCCCGAACCTGGCAGGGGAAGAGAGGCAGAGAGCTGTTTGCTGTGTTTCTGGAGCTGATTGTTGCCATGTTTGATGGCACTGCTCTGGTTGCGGCGGCAGCTGGCCGCCCCGGCCCATTTTTTCTCCTTTGTTGGCAGTTTTTCACAGTTTGTTGCTTCCCATATGTGCTGCTGGCAGAGGAAGCTCAGCAGAGCAGCCCCCAACCACCTGCAAGGCCAAGGAAGGCAAAGACAAGCTCGCCATGGAGCCTGACTGGTTTGGTGCATTTGGGAAAGGATCAGGCCCTGCAGATCCACCCTGAGGGCCTCTCACTGCCCATGCCAAGCAGAGGCACACAAGCCAGAGAGCTTTTAAGGGCAGACAGGGCTAAAGATACCTGCTCCTCTTCTCACCCTTGACTGCCTCCCTCTTGACAAAGGCACCTGAATTACTGAATGGATCTAGGGCTTGCCTTAAATAAATCTGATCCTGCCACTGTGGGATCTAAGCTCTGACCAGCAATTCCCCACTTCCAGACCATTTCTATTCAGCATTTCCAGTGTCAAAACAAGTAACACAATTTACCAGTGGCTCGTGACCAGCTTGCCTAACCCCCAGCTCTTCTCAGAGCCTTGATGGAGGCCCATCATTCATCCAGCCACACTGGGAATGTCCTCACCTCAGCAGGACTGGTCATCCAGGGCACCCCACAGCAGTATCGAGTGCACCAGCTTCTTTTCTGCTTTTGCTCTCTCAAAAGCTTGTGTGAAGGGCAGATAAGAGACCTGGAGGCAGAGAGACAGCTTGAGAGATAGACACAAACCAGCTCGCTTCAAATAGGAGCAGGGTCTGAAGGAACCAGACCTGCCACATCCCACAGGTGACCTACACAAGAGTTTAATCTGCAGTAGATCCCGCAGATTAAAGCCAACGACAACTGTGATGCAATCCCCAGGGACAAGTTAATTTCCTGAGGAGGTTGTAGTGAGCCCCTCACAGCACGTGGGCTGTTACTGGCACCCGTAGAGCACCATCTTTACACGCTGCAGAGAGCATCTGCACTGCCTGCAAACGCACCTCAGCAGCCTGCAAAACCCTGGAGATATTTATTACAAAACCTCACTGAAACAGCCCCAAAACTGGCTGTGAGGGAGCCTGTGCAGAGATCGTTCCGATCGCTCAAATGAAGGGAGCTTAATATTAACATCTTGGCAGCTCTAAGGGACGTTTGTAAGCTCGGGCATAAGGAGGCAGCCATTGAAACGCGTCCCTTCAGCCAAGGAAGCAGTGAGAGGCAGTAGCCATCTGCTCCACAGGCTACTGGCACATTATATAGTTGGGGTCACCCAACGCTATAAATCCCTGTCTCGCCGCGGGGCGCAGGGGCCCAGGAGGATTGTGTGTTTTCTGCTGATAAGGAAAGCTTGGTCCAAAGGGAGCTGAACGTTGCAAAAGTTAACACCAGAGGAAAACCATGTGTAAGCAGCGCGATTACCTGCTTCGCTCGGAAATCGCGTCAGCAGCTGCTGATAAAGAGGGAGGAAGGATCAAGCTGCATTTACACATGACACGGTGGCTCTGCTGCTGCGTGACCCCGAAGGGCCTTTTGGAGATGCTGTGCTCCCTCAGCTGGAAACTGGAACTCCATCGAGCCACGCGCGCAGCAGCGCCCGGGGAGGCACGCGCTGAGCTGGGAGACCCTCACCCTGCTCTGAATGCTGAGCAGGTTCTGGCCTCTGGTTTCTGCTGCATCTCCAGGGGAGTGGACATCTCAGTGAAGACGACCTGCCCCAAAGGAACGTGCCAAAGAAGAGCCCGGTCCCTTCCTCACCTTCTTAAATGGATACATGGCCACTTCCAGCTTCTGGGCTGCCTCTTCCCAGGGGATTTCCTGCTGCCAGGTTATGTCTTCAAACACAAACTGAATGGGCTCCCCTGAGGGATCCCTGCTGTCAATCACATTGCCGTTCTCATCATGGATCACAGAGGGGACTGAAGGCCCCGTTGATTCCAGCTCCATCTGCAGGAGAACAGGCTGAGTTGGACATTGCAGACAGCCCATTCCTGGTTTTTCTGTACTCCAGCCCAGGATAAAGATTTAAAGTGAGACCGTGAAGCTTCTAATGAGGGTACAGCTTCTGGTGTCTCCTGGAGCTGCACTTTACCAGTTGCAGATGTTTTATTGGGGAACAGCAGCAAAGCAACTTCATTTCCTTCAGTTACTCTCTGACTGGCCACACTAGGTTGGAAATGCAGGAGACCTGTTCACTCCACGTTCCCACCTCCCCGGTGAAGATTTCTAACTGTGGGTCACCAGATCCTTTAGACACCTGGGACCTGCAGGGCTTGTTGGAAGGTGTCTCTCACGGCACCAGCACAGCCCATGTTCAGCCACAAGAGGCTGCAGCAGCTGTCTGGGAGCTTGCCTGACTCCAGTGCTCCGGCACCTTGGAAATGATTTTGGAAGTCTCTTTTCCTGACTTTTGGCAATGAAAAAGAAACACGGCTCCAGTTCAGGAGAAAATGGGACTGTTAAATTCAGACAGTCAAAATCCTGACTTGTGTTTCCCGTCCCAAGAGCCGGGATTACCACGAAAGAGAGGAACAACCTCCCGCGGTTCCTAAAGTCAGACACGCTGTTGTTCGTACACCCCTCTGGGCTCAGGACCTGGGTTCAGCTCCTAATCTTCCCCCACTGCCTGTCAGACAAGTTTTTTTAAAAATGGAAACAGTCACATGACCCCAGGAGCTTAGGATTCAGCCCACACAAGAGGGGAAAAATACAATTTCACAAGAACTGGCACTAGGGAGGCAGGCAGCTGCAGAGGACACGCACAGGTCAGCACAGATTACATTGTAATATTGAAATGTTCGAGAGAGAGCTCTAAAGAAGAGGGAGAACTGAGGCTACACAGCTCAGGGCCATGAGCAGCGTAAATCCCCGCTGAGAAGCTGCTCGCCCATGGAGCACTAAGAGTGAACACAGACCTGAGGCAGGTAACCAATATCCACCTCCATGTTGCTGCTTTCGCTCGCCCCGTACAGCCACTCCATGTCGACGTTCAGAGACCTGCGAGCAAAGCCGGTACCGTCAGAGTCACCCAAGGCCAAAGCTGTGCAGAATCACAGTCATAGAATTGGTCTCGTTGGAAGAGACCTTAAAGATCACCAAGTCCAACTGTTCCCCCAGCACTGCCAGGGCACCACTGACCCCTGTCCCTCAGCACCACAGCTCCACAGCTTGGAAACCCCTCCAGGGATCACGGGGACTCCAGGCTGAACAACCCCAGGTCCCGCAGCTGCTCCTCACCAGACTCCTGCTCTAGACCCTTCCCCAGCTCCGTTGCCCTCCTCTGGCCACACTCCAGCCCCTCAATGTCCTGCTGGGAGTGAGAGGCCCAAAACTGACCCCAGGATTCAAGGAGCAGCCTCCCCAGTGCCCTGTCCAGGACGAGGGTCCCTGAGCTGGTCCAGCTCACTGATAATATTTCTTTTTATGGGAAACCCGAAATAAATGACAACATCCAATGCTCCTCTTGCAGGGTCAGCACTGCAAGAGGCAGCCTCCGGTTCCTCAGAGATCACCACGTTCCCTGCACAAGACCATTAACACCAGAACCCTCCTGGATCAGGGGCCAGACACTCACCCAGTTCTCTGGGCAAAAGCACTTACACCTTTGAGTACTGTGAAAGTACAGAAGAGAGAGGTGTCTTTGCTCCCCCCTCCTTCCCAGCACTTAACTTGCATATTCTGATCCTGCTGAACTTTTAAAAGTGTTTTTTTGGAAGCCGAAGGCTTTTCTAAGGAGCTGCTGGCAGGGCTGTAAGTGTCTGCTTGCTGTAACAAATGTGCTGACAGTGCCATAGGGATTAAGTCACCAGGGTAATGTTATAATAGAATTTTCACTCCTGCCGTCATGGGCAAAGAGATTTGAAGCTTCTTTCCCCTGAAATGCTTCCAGCTGCCTGCCAGGGAGCAGGAGTGAGCTTGTGTGAAGCTATGCACACAAAACCTTAACCTGTGAAACACTGAGCAAAAACTATGCTGCATTGAGAGCATCAGGCTTTGCTGAACTTCGGTGCTTTGAGCCAGGCACTGGGATTGCCAGGGGCTGCTTTCCACACCCTGCCTGTCTCTCCCCACCCTCCAAGTACCAAGTGACAGCTACTGGTGAGGGAAATCAGACCCTGAAATGGGTCAGGGATCCTCAGTGACTGGTTGAGATGCATTTGTCAGTTTTACAGACAACTCCAAAGCTCAGTTCACTCTGAATTTCCAAGGGTTTGGCTGAAAAGCATGAGCTCAGCCATCAGACACCCGAGGAGCCTTCTGCAGCTTGCAGCAGTTACTTGTCATCTGCGAGAGTCCCTGCCACAGCCAGGGACTGCTGGGCCAGGTCAAGGGGAGCAGCACTTGCTCTGCTCACCACTGCTGCCAACAAAAAGCTGCTGCCTGGCTCTAGGGTAACTTCCTCTAAAGTGCTCTGGCACAGGACAGCTCAGGCTGGACGCTCAGGCGACGCACGTGCCAGATGCAGCCAGGTTGTGCAAAGACAACTATCCCCAATCCCGTGTCCTCAGCAACCTCAGCCTCGCTTCACCCCTGTCCCTGTCCCCCCTCTGCCCTTGTCCTTCCCTGCCCTCACCTCCCCCGACCTGTTGATAAACAGCTATTCCTGAAAAATTGCATCAGAACCAGTGTAGAGAGCAATGGTGTCTAGAGAATTGAGGACGCGCTGACCGCTGCCAGAGAAGGATGTGTGGGGAAAACAGATAAGCAAAGAGCAGACCGAGCCTGGCCAAAGCTCAGACTGCAGATCTGCCTTCCACGCACAGGTCAGGATGCCCACACACCACAAGGGACAGGGCAGGGCTGTCACCATGCTCCCATCTTCACAAGAAAGATCCCACCAGCCTCCGAGCGTGGTCCCCAGTCCTGCCCAGGACAGGATCCCAGAGCCCCTGGGTGGCACTGGGCTTCATTTGGAACAACTCCCAAGTCTGTTCAGCACCCAGGAAGGGTGAGAAACAGCCGTACCTGTTGTTAGGGACAAAGAGCTTAAACTCCCGGACGTGGGAAGAATCCTTGGAGAGGATGATGTGGCCTGTGAACTGGCCTGGGGAAAACCAGAAAGGAAAGTCTGGTGGCTCATTCAGCTGGAACTCAGCGTGGATCCTGAAATGAAAAAGGAGCCATCAGCTGCAGTGCCACGAGGAGAGAACGGATCATGCGCTGCAGATGACAGCAGGGAGAAGTTATCTCCAGGCACCAGAAATTATGAAACTAAACTGGGGCAGAGGTTCAGTTCAAAAAGCTTTTTGTGTCACACAGTGAAGGAAGCAAAAGACTGGAGCAGATCCCCTGGGTCTGGATTGTCTCCAGTACTGATACCTTCTGGAACTGGGCAGTAAGTGTCCATCCAGGAAGGATGAATTACATTACCATTCCATGAAACACAGGAACAGACTCAGACCCTTCCACCCTCCCTCCCAGCTTGCTCAGGCACATAAAAGCTGCACGTAACCCTCCAAGTAAAATAGGAGAACAATCCCCCAGACTCTCCCTATTGGAAGAGTGCTCCTCCCCCCGCAGTTAACCACAATGTAACAATTTTTTTGCTAATTAGACTCTCCCCTTTCACCCAGGGATAGCTCCAAACCAAGGGCGATGGAGATCGGCTGCTGTCCTGTGCCTGGGCAACAGTCCCTGCCTCACCAGGGCCTCAGTGGCATGGGAGCACGGGTGCCCTCTTCGGGCATCAGCAAAGCATCACACATGGGCAAGAGCTGCCTCTGAACCACCCTCCTCCTCAAACTGTGTCATTTCCCTCCCAGCCTGGACATCTCTGGTCTTCCTCAGGAACAGGACTGCCCATGCAATGAGAGATGGACGCTCTGCCAGGGGGTCCCAGCGGCCTTCTCCACTCCCCTGAGATATGGAACAAATTCAGAAGTGCCCCCCGACCCTCCTCTACCAGCCCAGACCCACAGCTTTACCTGAAGGCGATGGTGTAGTAGAAGGTGCTGCTGGCTTGGATGCAGGCCACAGCTCCCTGGGGAGCAAAGCGGGTCTTGACGAAAGGGCGTGGGTGGAACATGCTCAAAAGCCTGTGGATTATGATCTAGGGAAAGAATTGTAAGCGAGCAAAAATGAGCACAGATCCTCCAGCACAGGTCAGCTGCAGCTCCAAGGTAACTCCTCACCAGATCAGGAAAGCAAGAGAATGGCTACGACTTCAAAATGAGCTTGGAGACCTACCCGATCAGAAACCAAAGAGATGAAACAAGAGACTGCTTTTAAAAATAAACCCATCTTTCAGGCTTTTTATGCTATTCCCATTGTTTGCAAGTTTCCATCATCCCAGTCGCTTGAATGTCTGAGCAGGACAAAGTGATCTCCATCAATACTACTTCAGCCTCTGAAAAGCAGGGCTGTAATCAATCACCCAGCAGGCTGCGGAAGCGTGGCAGCCGTGCGACGACTCGCACCTAGCCCGGCACCCCGGGGACCACCGAGACACCCACCCAGCTTTACATCTCACCTCCGGGGTGGCACTTGGCAACTGCCCCACGCCAGGTCCCATCACTTCACACCAGTGTTTTCTGGATAATCAGCTCACCCCCTCTGGCTGGGAAAGACTAAGCTAAAAACCCAAACGCTTTCATGAAGCAAGATGAAGTTGCCCCAGTCAGCATCATCTGACTATGACAGCCAGAGCTTTTGCCTGCTCTGTTTTCTCTCCTGGCTTTACCCTGCAGCATTTTTGCTCCCTTAGAAAGCCCAGGGAGACATAATCCAAGAGCCTTGGCCACTCTAGGGACTCCTGTGATTATTCTGGGCTATAATGCAGAATATTTATACAAACTACCTCTCAGGTATATAGAAAATAAGGTTCATCTCTCACCTCTTTGCCCTTGGGAGGCGGAGGGTAAAACCTGTTGTTGGAAAGATACCCAGTGAAGATGTTCAGTTCACTGGGAATTATCCACCACGGATCCCCAAGGTCCAGTTTATTCTTTGGAGGAAGGAAGGCTTTAAACTGCCTGGCGAGCATCACGCTGACGGGGGCTGCTGGAGCAGTCCAGTTCCTCAGCCCAGCCAGAGCGACGTGAGAAATCTGTGAACAAAAGACAGGAATCAGAGCCTACACCACGCTCCTCCAACGTGCAGCAGTGCTGGTGATGTCAGCAGGCTTTGGGGAAGAGGGGGGCAAAAAAATGGATCACATTCAAGATTCTTCCTACTGCCCCTAACACCACCAAGCAGTTCTGTCGACTTTCAGTGACGTGAGCACTGGGGAATGGGAGAGAGGGGCACGTGCCACTCAACAGCACTGCTTCTGGACTCAGCTCCAGGGGAATCAACTTGAACGTTTGCTTCCAGCTTCCCAGGAAGGATGCAGTAACTGGGGCACGGCGCTGCTGAGCGCACTGAAAACAGTGACTCTGCTGAAAGCGCTGAGCTTGATCCTCAAAGCCAATCCCACGGGCTCAGCCAAGACCATCTCCCCTTCCCACCACGTTCAGACTTACTCCAGATGATGATGCCAGCCCAGAGGACATGTTTCTACCAGAATTTCTGACCACACACATCCTGCGTGATACCTACACCCAAGAAACCATCCTTGCTCTTTGTCATTGTTTCCATGACCAAAGGCTGGAATTTGGCCACGATGGACAACGTCTCCCCGCTTGGATCTGGCGTCTCCTCCTCTTCCAGTTCTGAGATGGGAGCAACCCCTAGACAAAGGGACAAGAATTTAAGCAGCTGTTTCCCCTCCCTCCCCTTTTAAGCAATTGTGAAGTGATTACACATTTATCCTGGCAAATCCAGGAGCACTGGGAGCTTCCCAGCTGTCCAGAGCTCAGACCCACCCCAGAGACCAGCTCTGGCTGCATGAATTCAAGGGCAGCCCTCCTTTCAGGGGATGACTCTAAACCCCAAGGTGCATTTGAGCAGCCTCATTTCAGCAAGAGGGATCAGAATCATAGAAGTGTTGGGGTTGGAAGAGACCTTTAAGATCACCGAGTCCACCCCTTCCCCCAGCACTGCCAGGGCACCACTGACCCCTGTCCCTCAGCACCACAGCTCCACGGCTTGGAA
>WTSP01017121.1:0-10165 GCA_025331215.1 Actenoides lindsayi | reverse complement strand
GTGGGGGAGGAGACGCGGCGGGGGGGGGGGGGTGGGGACCGGGACCTGCCCTACGGGAGACCCCCTCCGGTAGAGACACCCCCACCCCGCCGCGGAGGGCCAACTCTTGGGGTGCTGTTCCCACGGGACCTATCACAATTTGACCCTCCGGTGCGGTCCTTCCTCATGGAAACTTCCCTCCCCGTGGGATTTCCCTCCTCTGAATTCCCTCAGCCGTGGGAATTTCCCCCCAGGACTTCTCCCCACGGGACCTGGGTCGCCTGGGGGAGCGCGGACATTCCCCCCTGGGCTGCGTCTTGCAGCACACAGCGGAGCCGGGGACTTTCTCCAGCATCTGCGGCTTGAGCGCAGCCGGGTCCCCACGGCGGGGCTTTGTCCCCACGGGAGCGGTCAGAGCGCGCGTGGGGCACTGCACTGAACCAGGCTGGTGCAAACCCTCTCCTGGCACAAGGTGTGTGCGTGGACCAGGCTGCAAGGGCAGCTGGAAGAAATGACCTTTCCCAGGGCAATGCCAGCAGGGCTGGGGAGCGAGGGTAAGGGTGGTGAGCAGAAGCAATTAGCTCTCCCAAATGAGGCTCCTGTGGTTATGGGAAACGCGAAAGGGAAAATATTATGGTCAAATTTTGAAGTGGCTCCAAGCAGGCTTCAGCTCCGGGGACACCCATGCCTGCCTGGCCGGCTTGCAAACCCTGGAGCCAAGGAGGATTTTGGGGCGCAGAAATGGGGGCGGCTGGCTCAGGTGCTGCTGGTCCTCTGACACTCCATCCCTCTGAATAATAAGCCACTCCCTCCTCCTTCGAACACGAGGGCTGGGTATCACACACGGCGTGAAGGTTCCTGTCACTACAACACCTTCTGCACTGGCTGCAAGAGGCACAAGATGAGCTACTGCCCTTTTCCATGTCCCCAGACAGAGCCCAGTGCACAGAGAGGGTGACACAGTCACCCTGACTCACAGGCTCCGACTTTGCCCAGGCTGTGGTTTAGCTATCAAACCCAGACCATCCCTCCCCTGCTGCTCTCAGTTTGAAACATGCAACTCGGACAAAATTGCCTCTGAATTTCTTTGGTTTACATGACAGCAGCTGGGTGAGGAGGCAGCTGCAGTGAGTGTAGTGCTGGGCTGTGTCAATCCTGGCTTCTGGGCTCACGGGAAGCTGAATTTGATGTCTCTCATGAATTCCTGAGGACAGGATAAGCCAAGGGTATCTAAATCCTTTTTGAGGATTTTAATTTGAAAGATGGATTAAAACACTGGCTCTGAGTTACAAAAGACTAGTGCCATAAGCAGTCACTAATAAGAGCTTCAAACTAACAAAGCAATAATACAGCTTGAAAATTTGTAGTTTTGTTCCGTGCTAAGTAGCAAGATCAAATTTTGAAAGGTCTTTTTCTTCCCCGTTTAGGATCCTAATTCACTTTCATGTGTCCTCTGCTTCTGCCTGAGAAGAGCAGCAGATTTATTGCTGGGGAAATTGTTTCCAAAAACCTTGTATTTTATCCTGTGTTCTCCCCAGACCGTTAATCACACAGGGAAGGAGTTTCTCCTCCTGCTCAGATGGAACCTCCTGGGTCCCAGTTTGTGCCCATTGCCCCTTGTCCTGTGGCTGGGCACCACTGAGCAGAGTCTGGCCCCATCCTCTTGCTCCCCAGGGCCCTTTAGCTCTTGCTCAGCATTGCTCAGCTCCCCTCTCAGGCTGCTCTTCTCCAGCTGAACAGCCCCAGGGCTCTCAGCCTGTCCTGGCCCAGAGATGCTCCAGCCCCTCAGCATCCCCTCAGTCTCCGCTGGACTCTCTCCTGTAGTTCCTTGTCTTTCTTGAGCTAGGGAGCCCAGTAAATGAAATACCTTCTGTCTGAGTTTTGGCTGCACAAGAGATGTGGCAGAGCCGTGACCCTTCTCAGCTCTCTCCGCAGGTATTCCTGTCTGACAACACAGAACTTCTTTTAGGCCAAGGGTTAAAATATTTCGGGGAAAAAAAACCCAACCAACCTAATTAACATTGGCAGGAAAATTCCTGTTTTGTTTGGATTCTGGGAGTCCCCTTCGCAGCTGCTGTGTTATGGCAGTTGAAGCATGACAAGGGCTATTAGCGAAAACTCTTTCTTCTTTTTGCCAAGAAATAAATCCCTTTCTGTTGAAGCCAAACATGTTCCAGGTCAAACACTCAGCTGGTCCGAATCAGAGCGGCTCCAGAGTCCGAGGAAGCAGCAGCAGACTCTGCCTGGGCTCCCTGCCCTGTTCCTACAGGGGATGTCAGTGAGTTTGAGCTGGATTAAAACCAGTGTTCCTTATAAAACTAGGAGAACCCTAGAAAATAATTTGCGGGAGAAAAGTTTTAAGTGATGGCTTAGTTCCACCTTTCCTGCAGTAAGTAGCTGGGTTTGACAGTCAGGATGTTGGTTTTTACAATTAAAATGAATGGGAAATTGGTGCCAAATTCCACGCAGGAAGGTTTCCTGTGTGGGGGGAGCCCCTGGGTGCACTTGGCGGGTTCTTACAAGAAAGCAAAGCTTGGCACAGCCCTGGAGGTGCCGCTCCTTGCTCTCTTGGCTCCCTTGCTAGGGCTCTGGGCAGTGCTGCAGCAAGATGTTCAGCTCCAGGTCTGCACTACTTTGCTGTATGTCCCCGCACGTCTCCCAGCAGAGATCAGGATTATTTGCTGCCACAGTCAATCCCAGGAGCAGCCTTGGCTGGCAGCCTCCTACCCTGTCCTTGCTGCAACTCTGACTCTGGGCACTGTCAGATAATGTGAGCCCCAGTTTCCCTGGGTGCTGGGGGCAACCTCCAGGCAACCACAGCAGCTGCAGCAGGCCCAGGCTTGGCTGAAGGCTTTTGGTTTAGCTAATGTGTGTCCCCTGCAGAAAAGAAGCTGGAAAGGGAACTGGATGAAGGGTGAAGGGCAGAGTCAGGTGTTTCGTTTTCTACTGAGGGACAGGTCCAGGCAGGCACACTGAGCATCCCCTGAGCACTGCTGTTGAGTCAGACACATTTGCTTGCCCAGCTTATGGCTCAACCTCCCCTTCCAGATGCACGATCAGGCCCTGGGCGGTGCAGCGAGTCCCTCACCCTTGGACTTTGCTGGTGCTGGTGCTGCCAAAGTCCTGGCTCACCAGTCACTGCTCCAACCTCCTTTAACCCCCAGCAGCCAGTCACGGTTTACATACTGGCAATAACCAAACACAGAGGGAAGAGCTTCATGCAGGGGACAGGAATGAAACCAAACACGTGTTCCTGCTGTCAGTGCAGCCTCTCACCCTGCAGACCACAGGCACAAAGGGACCTGCGCTTCCCACCAGCCGTTTGCTGCCCACCATGAGGCTCAGTAGCCCACTCCCCCTCCCAGGGTGAGGGTTTGGAGGGCAGGGGCTCTCCAGGGAGCCCAGGGCAGGCACTTACGTGTCTTTGCACTGGTGTGCACCAAGGAGGGGTGGGAAGAACCAAGGCAATTCTGCCCATCAGCCTGCCAGGAGCCTCCTTGGTGTAAATACCTGTGTCTCAGCCCAGCTGGGTAGGAGTTACCTCCCTGCCTGGCTCTGGCTGCAGCCTGGGGATGTCACTCCCATCTGCCACACTACAGGATGTGGGATCTGAGTGACAACCCATAAATCACGCTGGGGACAGGCAGGAAGAGGTGGACAGACAGGCAGCATCTCTGCCTCATCCCACAAAGAGCTCCTTGATACCATCTAATGCTCACGCTCCCGAGACCCCAGGCTCCCCGTATCACTGCTCCGCACGCTGCTGCTGGTGAGCAGCTGACTCAGCCGACAACCAGAGGATTACGGCTCCTCGTAAAACCCAAGGTCGAAAAACAGTAGGAAATTTGGAGCATAGTAACCACGCCTAACAAAGGGCACACCCCCGTGTGCATAAACACAGAGCATTTATAGAAATGTACAGAAAAAGAGAAGCCTCCCTCGGCTTCCCATTCCCATACCCCTCTGCAGCCCAAACGTGGGGCTGGGCTGGAAGTGAAGCCCTGAGGCAGGAGAAGCTGCAGCTCCCACCTTCCCTGTGCTGTCACCTCCTGGGCAGAGCACTGGGGCTGTCCTGGGGTGGATTCAGTCCCTCGACCATCAGGCACAGCATCCCTCCTGCCCTGGACTCCTGCCCCGCTCCACGAAGCCTCAGGGAGCAGAAGTTTGTCAAAAGTGGGAGCAATCCTTAAACAAGTAGGAGGGATAATTTATTTGTCTAGCCTGTTCCTCTTCATCATCCGACACGGTGATGCAGAGAAGCTAGAAAAACATGAAGTCCTTCAAGCACTTCTTAAAAGGAAAAAAAATAACCCCAATTTTCTGCTCAAGGCTTGCAAGCCACTCAAAGCTAATGCTGGTGAGTTGTGCAAAAGTGCTGGAGCGGAGAGGTAGGACACAGAGAGCTCCTCAGACATGAACATCAAATGTCTCCATCACTCTGGGCCCAAAGTGCTGTGAGTGTTCCCTGGCTGCGGGAAGCAGCTGCAAATTCCCCACGTCTCTCAAATACCAGGAGTGGGGGCAGCCCCACTTAACCTGCAGGAACAAAAGCAAAGGGTTTAGGCTAGAGAGGGATCGCCTGGGCTCGAGCACTCCCAAGCTGCAGTTGGGCTTGTTCCCGTGTCTCTTGGAATAAGCCGTTCACATCAAAAGCACACCAGACCTTTCTCATCCCCTTATTCGCAGCAGACACGCTGTAACAACACAACTGGTCCTATAAAAACAGGGCTGGGGTGAATCACCGATTTCTTTCTTTCTTTCTTTTAAAACCTGATCTGAAACTCCCTGACATTTTGATACACGTATTCATGTTCTTGATCTGCATTAAGATCCTCAAAAATAAGTTGCAGGGGAAGAAACCCAGCGGGGTTTGTCAGCAGTAGGATGCTGGGTTTTTGCACAGAGCTTCCTCCCGAAATGGAAAGCATCCCCTTCTCCGTGGCAGTCAGCAGCTGCCAGTGCTGAGCAGCACAGGGAAAAGGCTGGAAAGAGGGTGTAGCCGTGACATAGCGTTTGCAGAAGATCATGCTTAAACTTCCAAGAGAGAGAAACTCTCTTCTGCTGCCAGATCATGATGTAAACTCGGTGCCGTTAAAACCCCAGGAGTAGCTGTGGTTGCGCTTGGCACCGGGCACAGCTCCCTATGCTGGAGCTCACCCACTGACTCCCAGTGAGCCCACCCAGACCCACCGCCCCTTCCCAGGGCCCGGAACTGCCACTCAGAGCCGCGTCTCGGGATGCTCTCACTCACCGCTCGATGATGCTGTTATTGAGCTGGAGATCACAAGTGACAGACCTCATCTGCTGCAGGAGCTCCTGCATCCTGCCGGGGACACAAGCAAGCCCCTTACCCCTGTGCTGCTCCCCACGGCAGCACCTCCTGCAGAAGGGCTGGCTGAGGTGGCAGGGACACCGGGCAGGGACCGCACCCTCGACGGGGCCTTCGCCCCAAGACTTGCCCTGGTGCTCGTGCAGAGGGTGAGCAGTGGCAGGTCCCACCTCTCCCCGGGGAGCTGGGCTGGCTGCAACACCCTCTGTCGAAAGACTCACCGAAAAGCCATCTCCTGGCGTGCCTGGCTCAAATGGACGGGTGAAGGCACAGGAGGAACTGGGGCCAAACTTCTTTTCTCTGTCTGAAGAATCCTGTCCAGAGCCTGCAGAGATGGAGAGACTTGGCAGCCCCTGGCAGTCAATGGGCTGTGCATGGTGGTCTGACCCTGGGTGCTGCAGCTCCTGGGCTCTCCCTGCAGCCCTGTGAGCGCAGCGTGCCCACCCCAGGACAAAACACCTCCACAGTCACACCCGGCACATCCACTTCTTCAGGACAAACAAAATAAATTAACCAAAGGACCAGGGCATCTGCCAAGTGCCTGTGCCACAGCTCATCAGGTGAGAGAAGAGGCGTCGTGAAAGCTGGAGGCAAAGCATCGTTTTTCTCCTACTGCAGTTCCTGTTGGTTGGGTACCAATTCCCCTGTGCCAGGCAGTCCTCGGGACCAGGGGTGCTGCTGCCAAAGCTTTACCCATTCCTCGCTCACACAGTGGGGGGAAATGAGATCTCCAAGTGGGGAGCGCACACAAAGAACAGGTTGTTTAAAAATACTCCAGTGTTCCCCTACTTATCAGATGTGCTCACACACACGGTGGGTGCTGGGAGAGGGGAGCAGCAGCAGCATCCTGGGCAGGACCCTGCGTGGGCACCTACGCTCTGCAGGCAGTCCTGGCACTCCATCGTCTCCACGCTGCAGGCGCTGATGCGGTTGCTGAGCCTCTTCAGATGTTTCTTTATCTCACAAACTTTCCTGGAGAGAAAATCGATGACAAAATTCCCAGTCAATGTTCAGAAGCAGCGTGGACTGTGATGATTTTTTGGTTTGGGTTGGTTTTTTTTTTTTTCATTTTAATTCCGTGCTGCTTTTCTGCAAACTGGATCAAAGTTAAAATCCTGAAGGAAAGCAAATGAATCACAACAGCGTTGTAATTACGGCTGCAGCTCTGCTAATAGCCACTGTGGGCCTGGTTATCCAAACACCACTAATAGCAAATTAATTAGGGAAAGTGTCACTTAGATGAGAGACAGCTCAAGCCCATCACTCCTGCCCTAAGTGCTGCACAGGCCGGTCCCGTGGAGGATGCAGCATCCATTCAAAAAGCTCCTTGGCTTTGCATTTCTCTTTGCCTCCTTTCCTTTCACACTGGAAGTGTCTGAAGGTCAGAGAAGTTCCCCCTCAAGTGCATCTTTGGGGCCAGGCTCTCTGCAGGCAGCACTACTGACACCAAAGCCCAAAACGGGTGGCACCTCGGTGGGCTCTGAGAGGGGCCAGAGAGCAGTGACCAGTGCCCTCCTCCACTCTGCTCTGCCCCAGCCTCCAGAGTAAAACCTCCGGAGATGTTCTGGGGACCAGCTGCCCTGTTCCTGCCAGGGTGAGGGGCCCAGGGGTGGAGGTGCCACGCTCCCAGCAGGCACACCGTGAGTTGTATAAAAAAAGGTTTGGTTTGGCTCCAGAAAAAACAAAAGGAAAGAATATTTAAGGTGAACAGTCCACCTCCAGTCCTCAGAAAAACAGCCAGCACACCACAAACCCTGGCTGCAAGCAGGAAGAAACTCAAAACAGGACAATTAAAACTGAAGTAACAATAAATTAAAAATATCCAGTTGTGACTCATAATGCCTTCTCCCTAAGGACAGAAAAACAGGTACAAAAATACTCCAGAAAAACACAAAGAAGCTTTTTTTCCCCCCCTGAGAGCAAAGGTAAAAGCTCTGCTTGAGTGCAGCCAGGGTTCCTGTGCTGTGTGGGCTCCATGGGGCTCTACACCCAAAGAGGAATCTCACCCTGAGACAAAATTGCTGCTGAAGCCGAGGGGAAATTTCACCACCCCGTGAAGGGACATGGTGGGAGGTGATTGTGGGCAACAGCTCCTGTCCTTGAAGTGAATAAAAATCTGATTTCTGCAGCATTCCCTCACCCCTGGTCTTTGCTGCAGTGACAGGCGGTGGATTGTTTCCCATCACTGCAAGGAATTCTGCTCTTCGCATTATTCCCCAAACACCATTTAACAGAAAACCATTCCTAATAAGTAGATCTCTTTGTCTCAATAGCAATTTTGTCCTGGTAAAAATAACCCTTCTCTGTTAGAGACCAAGGAAAGCAGCTGATCGAACTCAAGCTACAAGTTTAGGGGGCTTTTTATAAAAAACAAAACAAAACACACAAAAAACCCCCTTAAAACAACAGGGCAGAAATGCAGAGCACGGGAACAGCCCCAGCGTACACAGCAGGATTTCCAGCACTCGCACAGAGCTGCTTGGTTGGGATCTTAGTACCCCTTTACGAGTCCCTCAGCAGCAGTTACCAACACCACCACCTCCATCCGCAGCCCAACACTCGATCGATAGCAGAGAGCATGCAGAAGCCCTGCTCATTGGAGGGTCACTGGAAAGTCCGCTCTCCCATCCCCACCAGGGTCCGAAAGCCAAAGGCAGGGTCTGGTACCTCATCCTGCTGCCGTGGAGAGCCAGGGCCTCCTGGTAGCACTGGACACAGTCGTCCTGGAAAATCAACAGAACCTTCCTGGCCAGATGCCCTAAATTCACCCTAAAACCAGACAAAAAGGGAGGACACTGTTATTTCTTTACATATATGACAACGAACATCACAATTCACGTGGCAGGAGACCTAAAGCCAGTTCCTGAATGGAGAGAGGGACTGGATGCTCAGTAATGAATTTTGCATCAGGGTTATAAACCAAACCTAATGATGATGGAGAGGGGGACCCAGGAGGGGATGCTCAGCTGGGCTGTGAGCCCCACCCCTGGGGAACTGCACAGAAACTTGGCGTTTAAGGCAAATGTCCAAGGTTAGACTGAAGGTTAATTAAGATAAAGGAGCTGCCTGTCAAATTTCACCATCCCTGGTATATATTGAAGTGTGCATTTTTATTTCTCGCCTGTGCTAAATTCCCCTGGCTTCAGTGGAAACTGAAAGGAGGATTTTTAAAGGCACAAAAGCCATCAGACACTTTACTCCCACTGAAAGTTATGTGGATATGAAAGGGTGGACACTTCCTAAATCAGCACCTCAGCAAGTCAATGGACACAAACTAAGTTCTGTGCGAGCAACAGCCTGAGATGCTTCTCCCCGCAGGGATCTGGCCCAACAGCCGCTTCCTGTCCCCAGGTCTGCAGAAGTTTTCTCACATCATCAGCTGAAATAGTTCATGGCTTGAAACCTTTGCTGGGAAAGGTCCTGCACTGATGAACCACCACAGAAGACACTGATGGGTGCCCTTTCTCAACGGTAGTGACCCAGGAACATTTTAGGTTCCCTCAGGAACACCAAACACCTGTCTAGCCACAGGTCCCAGAAAGGGGAGAGGGTTGGGACTTACTTATCGAGCTTGTGTATTTGTTCCTCGTTGTAGCCCAGCCCTGGGGAGGAAAGACACCAGTCATCACAGGTTTTCCTCTCCATGACCCAATAAATGGGCATTTTCACGACACACAGAGATCACTCCAGGGGCTTTTCAGGGCCGCAGCCCTTGGGACTACTGTCATGGCACAGCAAGAACTGCTAAACCCAGCAAAATTAAATAAGCCATTTTTTGACACCCGGCCGGCACAGGGACGTTCCTGCTGCACCTTCTGCCCCTGGGACCATCATCCCCATCACTTACGCAGACACGTCCTGGCCTTCTTGAACTGCTTGTAGATCAGCTGCATCTTCTCCAGGCAGCACTCGATCTGCCGGATGCTGAGAAGGGGACAGGGAAGGAGGAATGAGCCCTTGCAAGAGGAAGGGCGTGAAGTTGCGGTGAAATCAGCATTTTGGGGTGAAATCAGCACTTTGGGGTGCAATCCGAACACGCTCTAACTGGGGGGAGACTGGTGCCACCCGTGTTGGTGTGCAGGGACATCACACAAGAGTACACGTGCCGTGCACAGGGCTGTTAGAAGCTGTTTGCACCGAGGGGCTGGTTGGGAGCAGGCGGTGATGTCTGCTCAGCCGAGCCGAGGAGAGCAAAGCGCTGGCAGGGGTTTTGGTAAAGCTGGTGCTACGAACCTCTTGTCTTCATGCACTTGTTGCCTGTGCTTCACCAGTTCAGATAAAATGCCATCCAGCGCTCCTTGGAAGTCAAAGATGTTGTGGGAGCACTGAGAGAGCTCCTCGGCAACCTGAGGATGAGGAGGAGAGGTTGGGGTTGGCTGCTCCCAATGGTGCCTGTGGCTGCAGCTGCTCCCCGGGGCTCACCCTCTGCAGCCTTGACTTCACCACGGCCACGTCCTTCAGAGCTGGCACCCCACTGCCTGCAGGAGCAGCCTCGTACCTGAACAAAGTCAGAAAATGAAAATTCCTTAAGCAGGATGTAAGCCAGAGGCAGCTGTCAGCTGGGCAAAGGCTGAGAGAGTTGGGGTGGTTCAGCCTGGAGAAAAGAAGGCTCTGGGGAGACCTTCTGGTGCCCTTTCAGGAATTCAAGGGGCCTGCCAGAAAGATGAGGGACAATATTTTGAACAGATGCTGTTGCCACAGGACAAAGGGTGATGGCTTTAAACTAAAAGAGGGAGATTTAGACTGGAGAGAAGGGAGAAATTGTTGCTGCTGAGGATGATGAGAGCCTGGCCCAGGCTGCCCAGAGAGGTGGTGGCTGCCCCATCCCTGGCACCATCCCAGGGGAGGTTGGCCGGG
>WTSP01017120.1:9818-20330 GCA_025331215.1 Actenoides lindsayi | reverse complement strand
TATTAAAAGTAAAGACAATACAGTTCAGAGCATATCAATATTACGCTATACTAAAAAAAAGTATGAACCTTGTTTTCCAGTTACCTTGTAAAAAAACAATGACGATTATTATTACTTCTTACAATAAGATTAAAAATAAAAGAAGTCAAACTTCAACCTCATGATCTCTAGAAAAATCCTCAGGACTCATGCTGAAAGTCCTGATGGTTTTCATATGGTGAGCTTTTTCCTATAATACACATCTTTCTTAAAAATTATTCATCTGACTAAGGCAATATAATTTTTCCATAATGTACTTCCTGTAACGCCTGTGATAAGAGGACATGCAGAAATTCAGTAATTTGTGAAAAGATATTGTACTAATTTTAGCCATCCAGCTATCAGCTTTACACTTAGCAACACTCATGACCTGTTACATAATAAGCATGATGAACTGAATAAATGTTTTTAAAGAGCTGACAGCAGTCCATTGAAAACAGTCTGTGAAAACTATTTGCTTTACTGAAATGAACTGATGAAAATCTAATCATTTCTGACTTCAGCAACAGCTTTCTCCTTCACACTGTGCCCTGGTTGTATTTCAAGTGGATGAAGCATGCAAGTTAGTCAGCAATTCGGATACATAAAAGTGAGAAGGGCTGTAAACTCAGTTCAGCTGTACAAGCAAACCTGCTGTCCGGCATCAATTCCACTTGGTGTAAATAGGAAATCTGAAACAACTGCAGATCTTATGGTAGAATGTTCATGCAGAGGGGACAGCTGAATGCCCAGAATCCTTATTTAAACTCAAAACATTTTGATAGTGTTAACCAGCAGTGTTTTACTTTTGAAAAATGGATTCCTGATGCCATGATCATCTTCACACTGTAATCTATTATTTGTAAAGAATTTTATACATCACATTGGTTAATTTAACTGAAGAATTTCTCCTGTTTTGTTGCCAGTGTTGCTCCTGTTTTACAGTCATAACCTTCTGGTGTGGAGAGAACCCTGATGTTGTTTTCTACCTCCTTAGCGTATGGAAAAGCTTTGGTAAAACACAGCAGAAATGTTTATGACAGCTTTGAGAACCTAGGTCTCCGTTTTGTTCATGGAATGGTAAGGTGCTCTTGTCCTCTGAACTAGTGCTTATACAAATTTGTGCAGACCAATTTACAAATGCAAGTGCCTTTTGGACAAAACTTTTCCTGAGATCGGAACAAACTGAAGCATAGAATGCTTTCTAAGCCCTCTTTTTGAAATAACTGACAAGAAGCTTTACCTAAGTAACAGAAACAGCTATTTTAGAGTTCAGTCTCATACTACATCACTGTGAAAAGTTACAAGAAAGGATATATCTGTCTTTATTTCTGCTTGGAGCTACTCTGATCTGCAAATGCAGCAGGACTGGAAAGCCTAAGCTGGTTGTCATAACCGAAGGATGAAAGAGAATTCACTATATTAACTACTTTTTCACTGCAGAGGGCAGAGACCCACACACAGACATTCCTTGAAAATATGGCAATAGCAACATGGAGTTTTTAATTTTTTGTTATGCCCAAACCAATACCAGCTATGTAGTAAAAAGAAATAAAAATGTCACGTAGAAACAGGGAACTGTTTCCTCTTTCAGTGTGAATTTAGAGCTTCTCTCACAGGCATGAATGAAATGCTTACCCATATTTCAGAGCAGAATTACTATCTCTAAATTTTGACTGATTAAACAAGACACAAAGAAACTCACCTCAATTCTTTTATCTCTTCCTTGAGGTCCTACTGATGTAGTCTAGAGTAAGAAGTGAGCCACAGCTGGAAATCACTTTGCTTCAGTATTTTGATTTCTAGGTATTTTTCCAACTGGAAAAGGAAGGTGACTGGTTTTAGTCCATGTGGACCTGGGTGCACTTGGTGGGTAATGTAGGAGGGGGGGAAAGTACCCCAAGAAGATTTGATTTTGAGTGAGAATAGCCAGTTATTTGAACTGTATGATGTTAATTGTTATATAATACTGCTTGTCACCATTTCTCTAGTTATTTATTGCAGTAAGAATCACTCAGGTCAATGAAGAATGAACCCCACCAACCAAAACCCAGCAGTTTCCCCAAGATCTTCACCACAGATCATGAACTTGGACTGCACCAGATGTACAAGGTGTGAGTTCCAGATGCCCAGTTCATCATCCTGCTGCATCCTACTTCAACTGTCTGACAGATGGACCCCATGGTTTTGGACTAAATTAATTGAACTTTTTTGAGAAATGACTCATGGACCAAGGGACTAATACTTGTGTGTATGTATGTATGTATGTATATATATGTAGAGATGGGAAAAAACAGTAATGATTTGGGAGTTACACAAATTATATGGGCTAAGGGGTGGAATATTGTCCTGGTTTGACTGGGATAGAATCATAGGCCAACTATGGTCTGCAGGCTGTTAGCAGCTTTGAGTCAGCCAGAGCAGCTGGCCCAAGCTGGCTGACAGGAGTATCCCATACCATAAATGTCATGCTCATTAGAATGGGGGAAGTTTGATGAAGAGAGGGGGCCGCCTGCTTGGGGTCCTCATGATCCTCCTCCTCCTCCTCCTCTTCCTTCTCCTCCTGCTTTTCCTCATCCCTGGGGGAGGTTGCTTACCATTCCGCTCCTAATGGCTGCCTTCTTGTTTATTGTGACCACTGTACATTTGCTGGGCTGAGTATGACTTTGTATACTTTATGTTGATATCGGTATTAGATTGGTTAAGCATGATTTTGCCTTCATAATATAGGTTCTTACTGCATTACAGAGGAACATCTTCAAACCTTTGGAGCACCCCTACCTTGAAGTTAGCTGTTATCTGTGAAAGTATATTGGCAATCAACTCTATAGAGTACAGAAAAAGAGCAAATTTGAAATTATTTGCTCCAGGTGATGTGAAAGGTCACTGGCAGAAAAAAAATGAGAATGCAGGTTTCATGACTAAGACATTTTCAGCGCCATCTTTAATGCTTCCTAAACCCAAGAAATTAATGAGAGTCACCATAATAAAGAAAAAAGAAAAGCCCAACAAGCCCTGGAAACATTGATCTTAAGTTTTGTGCCTTTAAAATGGTTATAGAGGTTTGGTTTTCCACTGTCTTTCATTGCCTCAAAGAGAGAAAGTCATCATCCTTGGAAGCATGCCTTTGCTCTCTCTGTCTTTTTACATATCACAAAAAAAAAGACATGGGGTACCAACATGCTATCAGGCCACTGAATTCTTGAAAGATTGTAATTTTGAGCCTTTGGCAATATATGGGGTGCTTTCCATTCATCTGCAGCCATTTGGGTGCTCCCTCACAAGCAGACTGCTGCAGCTGCAGGTGGCAGAGAGCCCCCGTTGCACCAGTGTCACACGCAGTACTGTAGGAATAACTGATAGCAACGTCTCTCTTGTGAGCTGTATAAAATCCGATTGCTGCATTTTAATTGCCAAAGCAATTCCAGTGAGAGCTTTAAGGTAGCACTGAGGGGAGGAAAAGGCATGAGCTGTGGAGAAGAGTTGCAGCAGTTCTACAGGAATGTACTTCTTTTGTAAGAGAAGTGTCCTATGTCATTGATTGCTCATTGCTAATTTCTTACTAGGGAGAGAAGACAAAGTCCTTATCCATCACACCTGATGCCACATTCGAATCAGCAACTGAAGTCTTGTACAAGACCAGGAGGGTGAAACGAAAAAGTTAGAAATATCCTTGAGAGTAGGCCAGTTGGGCAGCTGAAATGAAAAGCTTTGTGTCCATTCAGGCTCACTAATAGGCATTGTAGTATCATTCATATATTCAGATTTTAAAGTAGTGAATGACTACAGGAAATATGGAAGTAGGTAAATGACACCTGTGAATTAATTAATAAAATGGAAACACTATGTGAGGTGTGTGGAAGTTGGCATTTAAAAAGGCATTTTCCAAGCTTTCTCAAACAACATTGTCTATGATAATATTACCAGGAAATCAGAGTCCTGTCTTAGTTGACAAGGTTTACAAAATCCTTTGTAACCACCGTATTTAACACTGGTTTCTATAGATCTACTTATGATTTTAACAAAGTCACTCAGCTTTGTTAAGCCAATGTAGTTAGTCGGGGTCAATTGAACAGAATTCAACATAGTCTTTTCAATGATACAGCTGAGAAGAGATGATTAGCCTGGACCTTCTCTTTACAGACCCTGAGGGGAAGTGGTCTACGAATGACCAACATAATGTATGTGCATGTTAAGAGACAGTGCCATGGGAAAACAGAGTCCTGGAAAATAACACCAAAAAACCCAAAAAAACCCCAACAAACAGGAAAAATAAATGGTAGTATCAACATTTCAGTTATAGATGATTGGGATGTTGTCAATTAAGAAAGGGAGAAGAAATCTTAACAAAAGAAAGAAAAATACTCGTAGAACAAGAAAGAGATTCTTACCATCACTGTGAGCTGTTGAATATGAATGTAGACATAATTCACTGCATCTTGTCTAGAAAATAAAAGGTAGATTGATTGTGGCTTTTCTCCACCTTTAGCAGGGCAATACTGGGCATTTGCTTTTCAGCAATACTAACTATTCAAAGCAACATTAGTGTTTCCTTGATTGTCTTGCAGCACACTGCAGTGACTGCTGAGAGAAGACATGCTGCAGCTGACATGCTGTAACAGAACAGGTAGCCAGCAATTCTGCTCCATCACTGGGAAATGCTAGGAGCTCTGCGTATGCATCAAAAAGAAAAAACAAAGAAGACAACAACCCCAAATATGTAGGCCTTGTCACCCTCAGTATGCAGTTAGCTTAGATTCTAGGGAGCCTGGGGCAAGCACTGGCTGTGACTTGAGGCATAACTGGCTTGGAGCCGGCTCAGACACTGTGGAGTTCCTGCTCTCTGGCAGGAACACAGGATGTGTGTACCACTGTTTTCTGATGTTGTAGGTGAGAATGTAAAACTGAATGTTCCCACCTGTGGAAAACCATGCTGAACAGCACTGCCAAACAATGTCTTTGCTCCCTGTGATGTGGGCATAGTTTATCCAGTGCAGTTCATTGCACTGATCCCAGTGCAAGCTGAATTGTGGCTTATCTGATCGTTCTGGTTCTGAAAGACAGAAGGGAGTGGACAACACTTCACATTTCCTCTTCAGTCTTTCCCTTATGTTCAACACACACAGAGAATGAGTGCCTATAAAGCATACTACAAAGGCATGAAAAACTAGCAGTGGCATGCAGGCTGCATTGTCTGTCATGTGACATTGCTGCAGCTATCTGGTGTTGTAAAGAAGTGGGGATAGAGACCAGTAGGCCAGGACACTGCAGTGGGACTTTATCCCCAACATACATGAGGTAGGGGAATCAATCCGCACTATTTTCACTGCATGCAAGCTCTGCAGTACCTTGAAATCAGCTGCAATGCTAAAACTGAGCTTGGAGCTCTTAACTCTTACTGTGGTTTCATCTTGCCATCAGTGGAGCACAGGCTTAACTGATGGCAGGAGGTGCCAGCTGAAAATGGAGTTCACCAGTATATCATAGCACATAATTAAGCCATCTGCTTTTGAGCCCAATTAGTCCCACAAAGTTTTCTTTATTAAGTTAAAATGCACTGTACTTTCTGCTCCCTTTTTAGCAGCTAAAACAATCTTTGGCACACCGATAGGTGATAAAATTTTGTTCTGACATACATAATCACATTCCTGCTAAAGAAATTCCATTATACAGCACCGTTTTCTTTTCTTGGCTGTTGGGGTCTAAGACTTGAAATATTTTTTTTTAATTAATTGATCATGAGGGAAGTTTTAAGTCTGTGCTGCATTCTTCCATTGTGAATTGTCAGTGTGCTCAGCACAGGAAGATAGGATGTTTTCAATGTCTGTAGTATATGTTTATAGGAACAGATTTCTTTCCCATTAATTTGAACTGAGACATTTCTTATGTGTAGCAGAGAACTGAATGCCTGGTTTGAGTGGTGGTGAGGGAGGCAAACCTGTACTAGTACCTGGAGAGCTCTAGAAGAGTAAGAAGTATGTGACGATGACTGATGCATGTATAGTTGGAAACTCTGGAGAGTGTCGCAGGAAATATGGGAAATTTGCAACTTACATTCGTAAAAAAAAATTAAAACTGTTGTACTTACCTATTATGTGAGTATGTTGCAGACAAATGTTGGATATGGCTGACTATGGTGCCTACATCTTATCTTCCTGTGGGCTGTGCATTTCAAACCAAAGGTTTTGTGTGTGGTCTCATTCAGGTACTCTGTGCGTGCACTTTCACCCAGTCACTAAAATAGTGCTCCTATAAACATCTGTGCTCATATGACCATACATATTACTCCTGAACTGAAAAACAGTCACACCAAAGAAAGGAAGAAGTGGCAACGACCTTTTGCAATGCTGATAGGATTATCAGTGGTTGAAACGATGCCTTCTCATGGGGATATAGGGAACAATGCTGAACACCATTATATATGGTCCATATCACAGAATCACAGAATCATTTATGTTGGAAAAGACCCTTGGGATCATTGTGTCCAACCATTATATATAACAATATATTTATATGGTTATGAAGGCCACAAATGTTTATCTATTATATTGTTTGATAGCTGGAAATAAATAGCAGTTATGTCACATGGCAATGAAGGTTATAGATGTTTGCATCATTCAGCAATGTGTCTCCTAAACATTTTTGCTGTCTTTCATTCTTCCTTCCTCAGGAGTGATTTCCTGCAAAACATGCAAAACATGGGCACATGACTGTGTACACATGATATTCCTTACAAAGATTTCCCAGACAGATGAGTCTTGAATCTAGTGAGAAGACTCTGAGTTTTCATCCTGAGACAAGCAGTTCATTTCTCCCTTACTGTGAATGGAAAGTGGTTGTCTTCTGTGCTGCCTTGAATCCTCATTAACTTCGCAAGCGGATGTTCCCAAGCTGTTTAATTAACTATAGCCACTGCATCTAAAGGCTCTAGTTCCCTTTTGAAAATAAAAATAAAAACAGAAATGGAGGTCAGAAGAATATAACTAATGGTGTGTGGAAATAAGACAATAAAGAAACAAGAAGAAAAATGGAAGCTTCCTCATTCTGGGCTCTTCCTTGTTTGAACCCCAACCATAGACATCACCTGAAGCATGTGCCTGACAGGTGCATATGGCTTCCTTGTTTTCAGAGTGATTCAAATATGCAGATGTTCAGGTAGATGCTGTTTGTTTTTTCTCTTCTTTAACAAACTGTTCAGCATGAGACTCAATAAACAAAAGTGAACTGTAAAATATGGCACTATATTTGCAAATAATTACTGATGACAATGGAAAAGAAACTTTGGTCATAATAAGAAGAGATGCTATAATTTACCTATGATGGCCTAAGAAAGATGTTTCCTATATCAGACTTTTTAATATATCAGCAGGATATACAGAAGAATTACTACTTACTTATTTGAAAAAGCTTTCCATAATGATGTGTAAGAGCTTGACAATGTTATATATAGAATATTTTCTAATGCAGTGCTCTGTTCTTTGTTCTCTCTGATAAAAAAACATGGACAAGATCATTGGCAACTGCTGCTCGTACATAACAATCATCCAGTTTTTTGATGTGATACGGTTCAAAAACAATAGATGCTGAAGTAAAGTTTGATAAACTAAATATTATGTGATCTTTAAAAACCTGAATTTGAGAATATTTGACTAAGACATGTTTGCATGTGATTTTGTATACCTGCACAGTCACTTAGTTGCATGGAGAATTTTATATAATATCTATGGGACTAGATCACAATTAGTTCGGAAAGCTCTGTCTGTAGATAATAGGTATATTCAGATACATGTTTTAACATGATAATTTCTAGTTGGTTTATTATCCTGAGGAACCGCCTCCCTAGAGCTGCCTGTTAAGGCGGCATCCCTCTGAGGTTTCTTGAATCTAAAAGAAAAAAAGCTAAAGAAGAAATCTGCAGCCTAGCCTCACTGGATTAACTTAAGCCATCTTGCATCACTGGCATGGCTGATGAAACAGAGTCTTTCACAGCCTGGGACACCAGCAGGACATCCTGTTTCAGTTTAGAAATCACCCCTGTGGCCCCCCACCGCCCCACTAATAAAACAAAAGAACCCAAGGAATAATCTCTGGCCGAAGAGGCTGCTCAGGCACTGATTGTCACCCTGGCACCCAGCCAAGCCCAGTGCTCCACAGAAATGGGCCCAGGAGGGGAGTGACTGGAAAGCAGTCAAAGAGTACCGACACGGGAAGTCATTAAACTACCACCACCAACAAAACTCTCATTTGTTCAGTTTTCCTTTCTTCTTGTTCTCCTCCCTCTTTTTATTTTCTTTTATTCTCACACCTTCTTAAAGAATGAATTCAACACAAAACCTTCCTCCAGGCTGTAATGGAAGTCCAAATCTGCTTATTTCTATTGCCCCAGTGCTGCTGCTGTTGCTCTTTTGTTTTGGTCACAGTTTTACTGACATTTTACATAACCTGACTTTCTTATTTAAAAAATAATAATAAATAATGACTAGACTGTGTGTTTCTTGCAGAATGAAAGAAGAGGTTTTGTAAGAAGCGTGAGTCTTGTAAGTGTCTTTGTGATGACGCCCTTACAGTTGCAGAATGGTTTATTTTTCCTCCTTTGAATATAATGGGGAAAGGGGAGAATGACATCTTTTACTGTTTGAGGTCTGGATTCCTGCTGGTGGAACTGATGTCAATACACAGAAGACAGTGAAGTGAGGTTGATTTATCTTTGCTGAGAGTCTGTTCATTAATGTAATTTATGTATTTTTTTAATTCAGAAGAATGTAAATACTTTGGAGAAAGTAACATTGACCTCTAAATAAGTAGAGCATGTGTACACTAGAAAATAGGGAGGAATGTTATTATAATTAAGATTTTGCCTCGTAAGTTCAAAAAAGGGTTAGAAGATGCTAAAATGTGCACTCAGTGGAGCTCTTCTCAGAGAATAAAGAAAAAATTGGTCAAAAAACCAGTGGTTTGTGTGATGTGTGACTCAAAAAAAAAAAAAGTAAAATCACACCCACTTTGCTTAGCAGAATAAGTGACTTGCATATGTATTGTAACAATAACCAGATCACATGATCGTAGTAATGACTCAACAGTGGGGGGCCTAATAAGCAAAACTAACAAAGCTAATAATGAGTGTTTTGGCAGATTACAGAGAGAGATGTTAGGTAATGTTTACTTTTTCTAAATACTGTTTCTAATTAGCAGCAGGATGCTTCCTCCATAGCCATTTGGTGTGCAGCTTTAGGATGGCTCCTTTGATACAACACTGCACTTCAGGTGGCTGTTCGCTTGTCAGCACTTGACATTGTGGAGAAAAGATGCAACTTGAGATATTTCCTAACATATGGCCCCAAAGGAAAAGATTTTAGGGAAAGGAAGAAACTGGGAGTGTAATTGATCAAATATATTGTAGTGGATCTAAAAATACCCTCTGAGAGTAGGCTTTCGTCTGGCTGGCACAGCCACATTGTTTATGACAATCCGGTAAGTCTTTTGAACAGATGAGGAACATCCATTCAGTACAGCAAAACCTTGGGCTTTTTCAGAGTGTCTGTATTTTTTTTGCAGAGCTCAGGGGCTTTTTGCATGAAGGAAAAAGTATAGCTGCCAGCTAGAGGTGTGTACCCGAAGTGCCCCCTATGATCACAGGTTTTGGTGATTGGTGCTTTGCTGTAGGTGTGATATTATACAGAAAGTGAGACTCTGCAAGCTAAATCTGAAGTTACCCCTGTGGACAACCCTTGTTTTTATTGCATTTGCTTACTGGGTCCAAAAAACTGTAGCTTAAGCTAAAGGACAATGACAAGCTGATCCATTTGAAAGACAAAAGTGTATTTACTGCAGTGCCCTATTATTGAATTATTATCTGTGCATATACAAAGAAATTTCTCAAATCTGCTTCAGATCAACTCTTTGGGCTTCTTCTTTCCTTCTTCCCCCCACAGACCTTCATATAACAGCTTAGTAAATTAATTAATTATTAACTAATTAAATCTTTCAAAAATACAACTTACACAAATTAGTTCACTGAATGTGTATATCTGCATGAAAATGTATTTGGGTAAATACATTGTGGACACCCAGCTTGCCACTCAGACCCCTTTTTTCCCTCATCTACTCACATTTATGGACCTGGACCTGTACAAAGTGTTTGACACTGTCCCACACAACATCCTGGTCTCTAAGTTGAAGATACATGGATTTAATGGATTGACCACTCGGTGGAGAAGGAGTTGTCTGTATGGTCTCACCCAAAACACTGTGGTCAATGGCTCAATGTCCAAGTGGAGACCTGTGATGACTGATGTTCCTCAGGGATCAGTACTGGGACTGGTGTTGTGTAACATCTTTGTTGGAGACATGGACAGTGGCATTGAGTGCACCCTTAGCAAGTTTGCGGACAACACCAAGCTGTGTGGGGCAGTCAACACGCTGGAGGGAAGGGATGCCATCCAGAGGGACCTTGACAGGTTGGAGAGGTGGGCCCATGCCAGCCTCATGAAGTTC
>WTSP01017119.1:9844-23027 GCA_025331215.1 Actenoides lindsayi | reverse complement strand
AAAAAAAAAAAAAAAAAAAAAAAAAAAAAAAAGCCAACCAACCAGAACAAAACATCCTACCACTTAGTTATCAGAGAAAAAATGTTAGGTAAAAACTATATTGCTGTGATCTCTCAGAGATTCTGCTGAAATATACTTTCCACCTTTCTAATGGAAAACTTGGGAAGCTTAGATGGCATAAAATGGATGTGACATTTATTGGCATCAGAAACTGGTCAGGGTTCCAAGGCATTCCTGGTGTTTAGAGGTAGCCATGAACCATGGATTTACATGCCTCATACCACATCAAATAGCTAAGCCGGTATTTTACACATACCTAATCTCTGAGTACATAAAGCGTTGCATGTAATATTACTGAAACAACAATCTAGCTTTTAAAAAAATGCTTTCCGGTAACTATTTAGTTAGAAAAAGAATCAATATTCCTTCAGTATTCACGACCTACTCAATAGCTTAACAGATATGTTGTTCAGGAGAGGTTAAAAAGAGAGAGAGAGAGAGAAAGAATGAAGGCACAGAAAGAAGCAGGAAAGGAAAGGGGGAAAAAATTATGCCGCCTAGCTACAAGCTGCGGAGGGAAATTAATATTCAAAAGGTTAAGGTGTCTGTGAAATGTATGTAATGAGTAACACTCATAGTTTGTTACTATAGGTTCATTGCCTCTAATGTTGAGGACGGCACATGGATAATTTACGATTCCCATTGTCCCCTCTGCAGGGATTAATTCTGAATTATTTATGTACCTATATACGCACAGAACTGAAACATTTTAGTTAAAGTCAGCCACTCACTCATAGTCTTGAAATTATGCAGCCCTTGTTGCTAAAAATGATGTTAGCCTCTTGTGATTTAAGTCATAACATTTTATTTTCAGTCCCACTGAGAGAGAAAGCATACAGGAGGAAAAAAAAAAAAAAAAAGATGTATTTTCCTGAAGAAACCTCTGAATGCATTTTTTAAAGATTTAAGTAGATAATGGTAATTTGTTGAGTCAAATTATTGTTGTAGTGTGCATGTAAATAAACCTTTATTTTATTCATGATTAGAGATAATTTTTCTATTGCTCTGTGAGATTTTTTTCCTTTTTTTTTTAAGATGGCTATCTTTAAATACAAAGCTTTGCATTTCAATAAAGGGAATCCCATCTACTTATTAATTAATCAAAGAATGGAATTTCATTTTGGGAAATTGGTCTCAACTGTTAAGAATTCCCACTGAATCACTGCCTTTGGTACAAATGAAACCTTCACTGCTGTTTCCATTTGAACTCCAATGATTCCTTGCTGTTCTAAATGGCTCTTTTGGATACATCAAAATTCTTTAATCGTGGAAAAAAATGCAGACATTAAACATTTCTTAATAAAATATTAGATTAGGGAGTGTCTTGAGATCTACACTGAGGATAGCATTTGATAAAGATCTAAACCAGTCAACATGAGCAGGTCATAGGCATTTTCTCTAAGCTAGGTATCAATTTAGCATGTTACATCTGTTTTTAACCATTTTTACTTCATCTGCAGGAGGAGCACTTTTTTTTTTTTTTTTTCCTTTTGGATTGATTTGTACTTCAAACACGTTTCAAGATGACATAGTTGCAGTGCGAAATTTCAAGTTTATTGATATACAGAAGTCACTATGCGAAGGACAATTAATAAAAAGGGTAAGAGAAGAGAGACCGTTGCCTGTGCAGCCCCAAAACCTTTGGGGTTTGGGATGAACCGTCCGTCTCTGCCTTCAGGAATTGTAACCATAATGATGACAGTTCATTGCAAGCAGACTAGTCTGCGGGCAGAGTATTTAATACCAAGTGGATAAAGATGTAAAAGTATCTGACACGGAAAAGGAAAAAAAAAAAAAACCAAAAAACCCCACCATATAAAAGATCAATCCTTCTTTTTCCCCCCTTCTGTACAATTCAACAATTGCTAATGAATTAGGAGGAGGGGCATATTGATGTACTGCTTGACTGTAACACAAAGAAGTGTAGTTAGCAAAAAGCTGCAGTGGGTAATGAACAGTATTTTAACTCGGCAGTTTAACCTCCGTGTCTGTCAGCAATGACCTTTTACCAACCCCAATGAGAGCCTGATTTCTCACTTTTGCTACTCACTGCTGGATGAGTGAATGTAGAATTTGACAGCGAGAGGTTTTACATGAAAAGGGAAGGTACTTAAAAAGCATGTTTTGTGATGATAGGCTACATTTATTCACTGTTCATTACGCTGGGTGCAGCGGCAGCGTTGGTGGATTGATTGGGTGTGAGCAGCTTGTCTTCTGGGGCAGCGAGGAGGCGTTATTGACCTGCATGGGAGCCGAGGTGGCCTCCAGATGACCCCCCTTTCACCTGGAATTGACCTTGAAAACAACCTAGGGTTCACCCCGCTTTGAATAAATAGAAAAGTGTCTTAACAGCATGTGGATTATTAGAATTGACATATTGCACATTTCTCCTTTTTCAACTTTTATAGAGGTGCGTGTGTAGGGGGTGGAGGGAGAGTGTTGCCTTTTAAATTTCCAGATCCAGCAGCTGCACGGCTTGGTATTTGTACAGATTTATGGCGGGAGGCAACTAGACTTTCTCCTGCTTGATGCTAAATTTTACCATTCATCATTATTGATTAGAGCCTACACTCTATGACAGAGCCCAAACCTTACTATGACAATTGCTATTTCAGTTGTTATGGGCCATAATGGGCCATAGGGATGATTTAAAAGAGCACAATAGCTATCTGTAATTACACATGAATAATCCATGAATTCTCTAGCACAGTGCTTATAATCAGACCCTAACAGCCAAGGCCGAGACATTTGTACTTGTTTCCCCTTCAGCAACTAGACCAGAAGGCACCTCTACGTGTAAACTCAGCCGCAACGGGCCAAAAGCAATTGTCTCCTTCTGTGTCCAATCTTGACTTCTCTTCCTGCACTTAAAATAAATCCCTTAAAGCAGAAGGTAATGGAGTATTGCACCACTGCTGATGGTGCAGTCCCCTAGTGAACTTGAGTTGGCATGGGGAGCCGCCTGGAGCTGCCTTCTCAGAAGCTGTTTCCTTCAGTTTTGTTCTGTTTTATCAGACACAAAGAGTTATTTTTCAGAGTTTCTAAACCCCGATGATAGCTTGCTTCTATGACAACCCTCTTCTGCGTGGAAAGACAAATAATGGAAACAGACACAGCAGCTAGCTTGAAAGTTGGTGCTTAATTTTACGTTGGCTTATTCCACACTGAACATTTTCTGAATTGTTGCCCAACTTTAACCGCCTCAGTTTTGAAATATTAAGAGCATTGATCACAAGAATATCTTTACTGCGGCTTAGATGCAACTCTTTCAGAGAGTTTTATTGGATTGGTGGCATCGCGTAAGTGGCATCACATAAGAAATAAAGCTAGATTGACCAGATTTTTCTAAAACAAGGCTTCTTCACTTACAGATACATCATTCTGAGCTAATTGGACAAGATCCAGGTGGCTAGCAGGCTGCAAAAATCCACACAGTCACCATTTTCTCCTAAGTTTATCACCTCTCTTCTGAGGCTGTCTTGGACTTCCATGTTGGTCCTAGCGAAGGAGAGCACATAATCCATGGTGGTCAAGGAGCCTCTTTTATTTTTAATTTTCAGCAATACCTGTCTGAGTGGCCATCCTGTTTTGGGGTCTGAAAACAGTATTTCTGTTCTAATGCAAGGCTCCTGAGGGATATTCATTCCTTAGGAGACACCACTTTTCTTCTCTTCAAGTCCTAACGCCGAAACATGATTTGAACGGGCTGTTAAATGGGCCTCACTGAAGAATTAAAATGTAACGTATCCTTAAAAAAAACCAAACCAAAACAACAAAAAAACAGTTATTGCCAAACAAAACAAGATCCTGAAGAATTTTATTCTGAGTCATGCAAATGATTTTTTTTTTTCAAATATTATTTCCTCCTAACTGCTGACATTTATCTGTACATCAAGTAAACACAAAGCAGGGATGTGTTTTCTTTAACAGCTGAATCTGTACAGAACACACACACAAAAAGAGTGACTTATAATTGGTATGACATTAGAAACCCATGTAGTAGCACAGTCAGCTTCCATCTCATCTTTGTTCCTACCTCTCTATAAAGGATAAGGCAGTTTTGCCCAGAGGAAGAAATAAAAGGGAATCCTCGTTAAAAGGTACATTAACGAAAAAAAAAAAAAAAGAACAGCTTTATTGGGGACATGTGCAGAAAGAGATGTTTGAGTAGCAAATGATAATTTACTTTTGAGGTATATTAAAAAGGTTTAATCTTACTGATCATGAGTTAAATTGGATGTTTTAATCAGTTAGTGAGTGCCAAAAATAATTATGCCAGAGTGCTTAGTCTGCAGAATGTGTACACAAAGCATATAAATCCTTTCCTTCCCCAGGGATTTCTCAGAATAACACACAACTAAAAGACAAAAGCGATATCAAACTCATATAAATTAACATTGCAAATGATCTGAAAAAATACAATAAATAACATGATTCTATCACTCTGAATATGCTATACAGGGGAGAGTGTCCAACACAAATATGTTCATTAATCTCTTATATCCTCACTAAACTTTTTCAGGAAACTTTCCTGCCATTTACTTTCTGCAGTTCAATTGAAGGTCATCCTATGCATAGCAAAAGTGGGCTGATGTCTACGTACAAAAATCTGTCATCTTTTCAGAAATAAATGTTCAAAACTGAATTAATTTTACTTATTTCTTCCTCTTAGGAAGAAAAATATTTGCCAGTATTTAGCACCCACTCTGAAAGCTGAAACAACGCACCCTGATGGATCCTTTTATTCAGTTTTATAGCTTCTCATAGAAGCATGTAAAGATTTCATTTATAAGGGATCTTTTTTCAATCTAGTATAGGAGATAGCTACAGTCTATGTGTACGTGCATGTGTGTGTGTGTGTGTGTGTGTGTGTGTGTGTGTGTGTGTGTGTGTGTGTTCATAATTACTGTAGATTGGATGCAAATTTAAATGAGATGGCAGCTGTGTAGGTGAAATGATCTTTAATCTTTGCCGCTTTTGCAAAATAATTCTGGAGCTAAATTATTTGTATGATCCTTTTACTTGGAAAATAATAAGAACATGCCCATCACATGATATACGTACACGAAGGCTTTTTTGGAAGCACCCAAGCTATTATGTTTGAAATATGAAAAATACTTTGGGGACGCAAGGTTTTCTCTGTTTTTTTTCATTTCTGAAGTTCCTATTTTCACCCTTTCAGTTCATCCTCTTTTTCTTAAATAAGGAAATCTCACAGGATGATCCCACCAACTGGGACAAAAAAGACAATTTTAAAATTAGCCCATGCAGCTTCAATCCCTCAAGACACCAAACTGGAAAGAAAAACTGCTAGAAAAGAAAGCAGTGGCCATTACGCTGAAATGGTGAGTTGGTCATTACATATATATGTATATTTCTTGGTCTACGTATATATATATACACACATATAAAATCTTACCCGCCTTCTAGCTTGGTTGGGTTCCTCAGAGGGTCTTTATTTACTGTAAATGTCCATATACAGGATTTTTCAGTACTCCCATTTTTTCCTCAGAAGTTTACTGAACGCTGAAGAGAGTTAGGATTGCAAACTAAATTAGATTATGCTTCCCTTACCATGCCACCATTTACATACCTCACTAGAGGTGCATAAGTATCCTACATGCCTTGGATGAATGGCTTATTAATAGCTTTTTGCAAGACAGGTGCTTAAGGTTCTTTAACTACCTAAAAATAAAATTGAACCTATGCGCATCGCAAATTGTGGGTCATTGTCCTTGTATTACCTCACAGAAGACCATTTTCCACTTAATTTATTCATTTCAGATGTAAAATAATACCAAAATAACATCTGAAATTTGCGTTATTGTTGTTTTCCTAGCATCTTTTACATAATGGTACACTATCTTTAACTGCCTCCTTGTTTCGGCCATTTTCTACTTGTTTGCAGCAAAATTAAAAACAAAACAAAACAACCCAAACCAACTAAACAACAACGGAAAAAAAACCCCACAAAAACAAGAACACAAAACCAAACCAACCAAACAAAAAAAAACGCCACACCAAACCTAAACCAGATAAAAATACCTGTGATATAAGCTTCATCTAGAGACTACCTTAAAATGTCAGTTACCAATTAAAACTAGCTTGTTGTACTGAAATATTAAAATGGGTGACTTTGTACGACACACTTACTGAAATGCCCGCATATAATTAGGTGAGTTAGAGACGTTAGTCCTAAGTATGAATGTTCTGGGCTTTGTTGCTTAAAGTAACAAATTAATTGATAAAAATCTTCTCATGCAATTTTGTTCATAAGCTCAGTAATTACAGCAGAGAAGCATCACAGAAAACACCTCAATTATCCATCTGAAGAAAACATACTGGTGTGGATTTGCCACTAGTTTTACTAGTAAGGCTCTAAGGGATAGTTCAAGAAGTGGTGTCAGAGGCTTTGAAATTTCTGTTACTCTGAACTTCCAGATTCTAGAATGATCTGATGAAGTAGTTATTATATTTTATGTAAAATAAACTTCCTGCAATTTCCTATAGTTACGATGATCTGACTTCTCTCTTAGAGAAAAAATTAATACCAGTAGTTTTGTCAATTTACTTATTTGTTGTTTGTCCATTAAAATTTGTTCAATACTGTCTTTAATATTTGGCAAACCATAAAAATTAGAAGATTAATTTAGGTTGGATATTCATAAATCCTCCGTTGTTGTTATCTGAGATTATCCATTGTGTCCTCAGGGCAGTCAATTTTATTTTGTTTTCATTTTTGTTTTCTGCCATTCTTAATTTCCCTAAGGATAAAAAAGGAAAAAAAAACACAAAACAACCCACCACATTTAAAATACAGTCATAAAAAAAAGTTAGTATTTAGTTCCTGATTATTTTACGCACACTATTGATAACTGTAAGCTCAACTTTCCTCCAGAAGAGTTCACCCACTCCATAATACTTTAAGTTTGCCTTTTTTTAAAAGACAAGTTTTCTTTATTCCTTTTTGAGTTGGATTTTGAGAACAGAGTGCTGAGATGTCTTTGTTGGTATGTTTGGAGGCCAGGAAAAGACAATAGTATAAACAATATTTAAAATCAATATCACAGAATCACAGAATCACTCAGGTTGGAAAAGATTCTTGGGATCATCGTGTCCAACCATTAGTCCTACTCTACAAGTTCACCCCTAGACCATATCCCCCAACACCACATCTAAGCGAGGCTTAAACACATCCAGGGATGGGGACTCAACCACCTCCCTGGGCAGCCTATTCCATTATCTTACCACTCTTTCCGTGAAGAATTTTTTCTTACTGTCCTTGCCCTTACCAATCCCTTCAGGATCATGAGCCCTGCCAGTAACACGATCATTACAAATGAAGTTGCCATTGATTAAGCACATCCTCAAGCAGTTCTTCCTTGCTCGTGAACAGAAAATCCAGGTAGCAACAACTCTGGTCGGTCTAATGTTGCATCTGCATGAAGGTATTATCCTGCATAACACCTGCATGGTATGGTGACGCTTTTTCAGCAGATGATGGTCTCAGATTTGGGAAATTCTACAGTGCTTCACAGGCTCAGAGCACACATTTCTCCCTCAGCTTTGAGCTGCTGTAAAGCTTTTTCGAAAATTTATAGAGCCTTGAGTATTGACCTGTGGCATCGCAGCTCACTGAGGTTGACTAGGGCATCTTCTGCCCCATTAGCAGATGTGTGGCCTCCTCTCCCTCCTTGAAGAGCCCTTCCCTCTTTTCTGTTCCTCTTCCAACAAGAGCTTGTGGTGTAATGACCCCTTTAACCCTACCAGCTGCAATGTGCCAACTAGGAGAATTCTCCAAATGCTGCTTTGGGTCCCTCTAGCTCATCTATGTGCAGAATGAGGCCAGAGCAAGAAGAAGGGTCTCACATGGGAGTTTTTCTCTTCTGAGAATGAGTTTTTGATCCCCATTTCAGTTTCCTATTAGCTTCACTATCACCCCACTAAAGTGGTTAACTGGTCAGCCTAAGGTCAACCAGCTCCACTCCATAGTCCTTTTCAAAGAGGAAACTCTTTCTCTTGTTGAACATTGCAATCTTGTCTTTTTATAATGTGCTGCATTTAGGCGTAAGGATAACAGGCAGTTTTCATCAGACTCTGGGAAAAGTATTCCACTAGTTTCAAGGTTTCAAAGATCTTTTCACTAAGTCCAGGCATCAGACAATTGCAGGTACTCCCTGATTTGGCTGACCCAGCAGCTCTTGCCAGGGAAAAAATAAAGGAGAAAAAAAAATCACTGCCTTTTATGTTATTGGACATCATGCTGCAAGATATAAACCTTCTATGAGAGCTTTTTCTTACCAGTTCTGTGTTACTAATAACCTCAATGTTATCATTTTTGATGCAGGCTTTATATTTTCCTTATCCTACTAAAAAATGAGCAAGGTGAACACAAAACAGATACAATTCTTGATTGTTTATTTTATAATCATTGTCTTACAGAACAATTATTTTTATAGTTGTTTGACTGATCTTCTTTCTGTTCTTTTTATTGGTGCCTATCACCATTAGAAATTTCACAGCCTCTCCAGATTGAAGTTTCTGAATTCTCTAATAAAGACAAGAACGTTGACGAAAAAATAATAAAAAAAAAATTACTTCAGTGATAGCTTAACTAAATATTTCTGGAGGCTTCTATGAGTGAAGCCTGTGTAATTCAGCAGCAGACTTTAAATGGGCATAGGTGAAATAAAGTTATTTGTAATCAAGCAATGGACTAGGACTGGCTCCTGGCCATATGCTTTGCTTCATGTTCGTTGGACAGTCATTTAGTTTCTTTGGTCCAATTTATCCCAGCCTAACTTCAGGGATATAACAGAGGCATCTAATTAAGATCGTAATTGCTTTAGGTTCTCTTGCTCATCAGTGGAGAGAGAGAGGCCTCTGAGAGGCAATTCAGATTTAAAATATAGGTTTATTTGCCCTTTGATGTGCCTGTCTTTCTCCAGTGACTAGCTGGGAAGATGAGGACAACTGCAATTCTAATTAAGTGCCTCTGTTACATACCTAAAATTAGCCAAGATGAATCTGGATTTCTGTGCCTTAATTTCCGTTTGTGAAACAAAATTAAATTTTACTTCTCCTTCTGTGCGTATACGTAGCGCCGGGCATGGCTATGATCTGAATTTTAGTGATCGTTGTAATGGCAATTACTCTCAACAGCAGACTCACCTAACATAAAATTGTCTTTCCTCGAAAAGAAAAAGCTGAGTCATTAAGATCTGAAAAAAATTCTGATGATATTTTTTAAAAAGTGTTGTCCTCCAGGCCTGGTTGGGATATGAACCTGTCCAGGAAAATGAGGAAAGCTCCCCCAGTGAACCCCTCTTAGAAATGTCAAAAATCATGTGACTTGCAGCTGGATTTCAAAGAACTCTGAAGATTATACCAAGTGCTTCCCTACTCCAACCTCTTCCAACCTGCCAAGATCACAAAACCCTCTCCACCATAAAAGTCAACATTTTTTTTTCACAGCTATAATGCTACTGATGTTGCTCAGAGCCACAATACTACCTCAGCAGTACTACTACTAGTATCTACTTCATGCTGCTACTAATACTTCTCATCTACACTTTGACAGAACCTGTTACAATGATGGTCCTACCAAAACTGTTTATGGTGTCATGAAAATACAAGCGCGTATAAACAAGGGAAGGGTGAAGCAAATTCCTCCTACTTCCAGCACTACTCAGTTCAACAAAACCCTCCCTCTCTCCTTCTCCTTTTGCTCTCTATTAGCAGCTGCAAGATTAATATGTTTTTTTCAAGTCAGGGGAGTTAGGTTGGAGGATCTCCCCCATGCAGCTGCAGATATGAGACAGGTTTTAGTGGCTGAAGTACAAAGGAGGGGAAAAAGATGTTTAAAAAAATATCACCTGGCTTCCTGCCATACAAGAACTTTCCTCCTTTTGTTGGAGGATTCAAGGCTCTCTTCCTTTTGTTCTTTTTGGGTTTAATAAAACCTTTTGTACCCATTCCACTCCCTCTCCCCCGGGTGGTCTACATGGCTGCTGATTGAGGTCAGCTGCAAGAGATGTAATGTCCTGAGTACAGTGCAGCAGCCTTAATCCTGATGTTAGAGTTACAGCACTCGGGAGGCTGGAGACATTATTGTTTTCTTGGCTGGCTGACCTCAGCCAACAGTTGTTCTGGTCACCCAGCGCGAGCCCACCTACTGAAGGCATTAGAGGAATGCTCTGCACATGCTTTCTGAGCAGAAACACTTCTGCTTGTGTAAAGGAGGGGGGACATTGGTAGCCAGGGTGCTGCTGTTAGTCAGGGGAAGACCACCAGCTTCCTGCAAGGCTCAAGGTAGATCTTTGGTCTCCCGGGCAGATGGAAGCTCTGGGGTCCAGAGAGCTTCTGCAAGCAGCCGTCCATGGGGTAGGGCTATTGCTGTCCAGGGGCTTGAGGCACATGAAGTGAACAAGAAAGAATATTGCAGCTCTGAGGCAGCAGATATATTTAATTCACCACTGCCACCAAAGAAATAACTTTGTCCTTGAGCACAGGTATCGATGTCCAGCCTGGTGAGGAAACAGCTCCCATTTCTGATGAGGACTAAATACAGAGGAATGTGTCAGTTGCGTAATAGTGACCCCAAAGCCTGAATACCCTGGGAATGTGTGATTATAACTGGAAAATCAATATACTCCACACCCATCTATCATATCCATGAACTATGTAATATATAACAGAAAGGGGTGGGGGGGTGGGGAAAACCACAGGTTGAGCTGGTTTGCTGATGTACCATGGTGGTTCTCACCTGGGTAAAATTAACTGGGCAGATCCTTGTGGTGGAAGTGTTTATTTTCATGGAATCATAGAATGTTTTGGGTTGGAAGTAACCTTTAAAGATCATCTGGAATCACACCTTTAAGGATCATCGAGTCCAACCATTAACCTAACTCTACCAAGTCCACTGCTAAACCATGTCCCTCAGCACCACATCTACATGACTTTTAAACATGTCCAGGCATGGTGATTCAGCCACTGCCCTGGGCAGGTCCAGATCCAGGGCTTGACAACCCTTTCAAGGAGGACATTCTTCTTGATGTCCAACCTAAACCTCCACTGGCACAACTTGAGGTAGTTTCCTCTTTTACTATCAAGTTGTCCTACCTAGTTTCTTTCAGCCACAGGTAAAGTGCAGGATTCAAAGGACATTTAACCTCACTCGGCATCACCAGAGAAAGCCAAAGAAATGGACAGTTCAGACAGAGAGAAATGTGACTGTGGTGTTCTCAGGGACTGTCATTGGGTTTTGCCAACACTGTGGCCTAAAACTTGAGCTGCAACATCACAGAATCACAGAATCGCAGAATGTTAGGGGTTGGAAGGGACCTCAAAAGATCATCTAGTCCAACCCCGCTGCCAGAGCAGGATCACCTATAGCAGGTCACCTGGGACTGTTGAGGGGGGTTCTGGAGAGAGAAAGGGATGGAAAAGCAGTTCCCCGTCATATGTCTGACTACAGGAAGAGAAGACAGAACTGTCCCTTTTTTTTCCCTACTGCAGACACATGATTTGGCGGACATCCTTGTTCTCCCTGTAAGTGCTTCCCCTCTTCAGAAAGCTTTGCCATGCTTCCTAAGAGCTCTCACATCTTCAGACTATATCTGCACATCTAACAGTATGTTTATTTTTCAAGACTAGGTTTAAAAATGAACTCAGAAACAAGACAGAAGTGCTACAGCCCCCAGTCTAGAGGTGCTTTCCTATGAAAAGCACCTTCTACATGCACATCCCAGTTTACCAACTGGTTTAAAACGTGTGGATCACCAGACACGCTTTCTGTTCCCTTGTGCAGTGTCTACCCCAACCGTGGGACTACCATGATGCAGGAGAACAAGACTGAGGTCACAAAGTCATCCATCCGACAGGTGAATTGTGCCTTTTCTCAGCTGTTTGTTGTGACGATTTTCTTGAACACCTATTTCCCATATGCAGCAGCTGCTTCTTTGTGCCCCTATGAATAAATAGACAAGAATTTCCTGCTCCTGGGAAGCACCTTCCTTCCAGTTTACTTCCAGCTCCTACCAAGGACTCATTAACATTCCTCACTGTTAAGACAGGAAAGTTGTGAAATGCTTTCCAACTTGGAGTCACAGATTTAAATGTTTTTTAAAGCCAGTGATTTAATTGGAGTATTAACCTCGGAGCCGGACTAGTTCAGCATTTTTTTCCCCCTTGGCTTCAGAGTGCCAGGAAATCCAGCACATGATAAATATACATAACTCTGAGGTCACCGTTGCTCAGATTTTGATGTGTCTGCTGTTCAGCTGTTGACTCCAGATAGATCAAATCCTGATATTTAATAAGCACTGCTGCTGATTTGACTTGGGGACTTTTAACATAGTTTGGGGGATTGTGAGCCCTACAATATTTAAGCAGTTAAACACCACAGCTACTTGGATCAGTACTGTATATTTTTGGCAGGGATGGGAAGAGTCCAGATTTGCACTGTGTTCTTGACGTTTCGAGTGCAACATCTGGGAATGTTGCAAAGGTGATGCAGCATTTATGGGTGCTAGACTGTGAGAAAAAGAAGGGGGAGTTTATGAGGAGAAAGCTCACAATAAGGTGTCCCCTCGAGAGTCCTTATTTCTTAATTACTGCTCTGTACTGTTCCCTGTTTCTGATACCTTCCCAACAGACTCAGTAAGCTCATTGTGACATGCTTTTGGCAACGATGCAATAAGAAGAACTGACCTGCTCTCAGGTGAGAGGAGTCCCAGCCCTGCAGTTATAAAAACACTGGATATTTGCTATTTAGTGTCTCCCCTCCTTCTCTGGCAGGGAAGCCTGGTGAAGTGTGCTCCTCAGTGACCAACTTTTCTACAGCTATAGTCCCAGCTTTGAAAATTACTCCTCCTGTGGCCTCTAGACAAATTATTTTTCCTCTCCACCTTGGTTTCAGTATTTTCTTAGAAGTGCTAGTAATACCTGCTTGTCAGAGACATCGGTTTGGGAGCTGGAAAATACTTTTCAAACCACATTTTTATTTTCATGTTTCTCCAGTAATCTGCTTCTCTGAACAATTTCACAGAATCACAGAATCTCAGAATCACAGAATCACAGAATGTTAGGGGGTTGGAAGGGACCTTTCAAGATCATTGAGTCC
>WTSP01017118.1:0-24356 GCA_025331215.1 Actenoides lindsayi | reverse complement strand
TGTGTGTGTGTGTGTGTGTGTGTGTGTGTGTGTGTGTGTGTGTGTGTGTGTGTGTGTGTGTGTGTGTGTGTGTGTGTCTGTGTGTGTGTGTGTGTGTGAGATCACAGTGTCTGCAGCGCACAACCACGTGCTGTTTTTCCCACACAGGCACAGGACAGACGGGACTGGGGAGCGCGTTGGCTCCTGCAGCAACAGGCAGCTGTCAGGGGCTATCACGGGGCCAACCATCAGCAGAGGAGAGGGAAGCAGGAAGAAAGATGAAAGTAAGGCAAGTGAAGCCTCTAGAAGAGCTCATCTTGCCCATGTTTGATAGACTCCTTGGAAAATGCGGATAGCCGTCTGGTCAGCCCTTGCTGGCACTGCCGCTGTCTCCAGGGTTCCTGGATGGCCAGGACATGATGTGGACACCCAGGCTGCTGCCTGCTCACAGCCTCAGATATCTGAGATCAACCCGTCCCATGGCATCCCCACTCCAGGGGACAAGAAGATCTTAATCTGACTCTGCTGCAGCTTCACCTCAGACATGTTCAACCTTTCTTTCTGCTGACGTGAGCCAGGCACTCAGAGGCTGGACAGAGAGTACAGAAGTCCAAGGAAGGAAGCCAAGGCTCTGTAATCAACATCTATTCTTGACAGAGAGCAGAAAATAAGATGTGGGGCTGCACAATAAGCTGAGAGCACAGAAAACTACCAAAACCCCCAGCTCTTTCTAAGCAGCAGTTCTGGCCATCCTGTGCACTGAGAAAAAGCAGCAGGACCACGTGGCACAGGCATGTGTGCAATCAGAGTTAAAGTACACATCTTACGTACTGTTTTCTAAGAAATCTTTTATAAAGCCTCCCTGTTTTGCACAACTGGCAACTTGTGCACTTCGTGGCCAAATAAATACACGGAAGCAATGTCTACCGTCGCTATTCCCTCTACACTCAATGCATCAATGTGGTAGCAGAGCAGCAGTGCAGTACTGGGGGTTGCGAGGGATCAACATCAGAAGGAGAAGGTTGAACTCTAGGTCCCCTAGTTCTCATTTCACGGCTAACTTTCTCCAATAGGATGCTCTGCTGAGGGAAAAGCAGCAGCAAATAATTATCTGTCTATAGCCATCAGGAGCAGGACCTGAGAGCCAAACACGCGCTGTCAGAAAACACAGATGGGAAAAGGCAATTTTCAACAGCTCGTAATTCCCCTTATTTGGGCAGGTTTTCCCTGCATCCATCAAAACGCACCTTCCATGCCTGAAAGTTTTCTTCCACCAAATTTCATACCTCCATACTCCCAGATTTTCATACTCCCACTGGAAAGCAGAGAGGCCTTGGAAAGGTGCGGCAAGCAACTTGAGACGACAAAAATGTGAGCTTGCTCAAAGTTGGGAGTATGTTGGCTGGTTTCAGCTGCATGGAAGTTGAGCTCAGTTCCTACCTCTGTGCATTTAAAAGTAACTCTCAGTAAATCACGGGTCTTCCCCAGCTTCCCAGATTGCTGGAGCTCTCCCACCACGCTCAAGGGCTTGCTGCCAGAGCTAGGCATGTGGCATGAGCACTGAACAGGTTCCCAGAGATGCCAGCAAAGCCACCAAGGACAGAAAGTACAAATAAAACACCATGAATAATAACCAAAATCGCCTCAAAATAAAAAGTTGTTGTTGCCTCCAGGAAAATACAATTCATATTTTTCAGTAAAAATTAATTCTGGCCAAGAAATTACACTGAAGGAGTAAATGTGCATCTTAAAAAGTCACAGACTGGCAGCAGTGGCTTTCAATTAGCACAAAATACAAGTCACTGGTAGGAGCAGCTAAACTGGGCAGTGGAAAAATCAGGACCTGTAAGATTAACAGCAACAAAAATGCAAGAAAAACGAAGCCATAGTAAAGATATGTGAAAAAATAAAGAAATTGTGGAAAAATTGTCCACTGTGGCACAGAAAGACAGGAATATGTAACGATGTGCTGCATGCACAGAGAAGGATTGTTTCATAACCAACACTGCCTTCAAATTTTCCATTCCCTCTGAAATTAGGAAGAGTATCAGTGATTGGTTCCCAGTGCAAGGCAGGATTAGATAACTGGTACCCAAGAGCTTTAAGACTCAGACAAGGAGAACTGTGATGCAAGTGCTGGTGTTTATGAAATCAGTTGTTGTGAGACCATTTCAGAGGACCAGACACACCGATAACCCCGTGGCGTGTGATTTTCAAGGGTAAGAGATGTTTAGCTCTCTTGGCACCCCTGCCAGGGGCAAACAGTGGAACAAGTGACATCATATAAAGTCTCCTGATACATTTTCTTTGTGTTGTGGGGTTTCGTTTGGGTGAGACTTGGTTTACTGGTCACTTTGCAGAGTGGCATCAGAGGCACTCAGTGCACTTCTGAGGTTGACCATCCTCCCAGCCCCATTATGAGTGGTCCTCAGCACTGCGAGCCACATTCACAGAATGTTCAGGATTAGAAGGGACCTCGAAAGATCATCTCATCCAACGCCCCTGCCAGAGCAGGATCACCTAGATCATGTCAGACAGAAACAGATCTGGGTGGGTTTGGAATCTCTAGAGAAGGAGACTCCACAACCTCCCTGGGCAGCCTGGTCCAGGGTCTGTCACCCTCACAGTGAAAAAGTTTCTCCTTACATTTACATGGACCCTCCTGTGTTCCAGCTTGCACCCATTGCCGCTTGTCCTATCACTGGATGTCACTGAGCAGAGCCTGGCTCCATCCTCCTGACACTTACCCTGTACATATTTATAAACATTACTGAGGTCATCCCTCAGTCTCCTCTTCTCCAAGCTGAAGAGATCCAGCTCCCTCAGCTTTTCATCAGAAGGGAGATGCTCCACTCCATCATCTCTGTGGCTCTGCACTGGACTCTCTCAAGCAGTTCCCTGTCCTTCTTCAACTGAGGGGCCCAGAACTGAACACAATATTCCAGATGTGGCCTCTAACCTACTAACCACACCCCTTCTAATCCACCCCAGGATGCCATTGGCTTTCTTGGCCACAGGGGCACATTGCTGGCTCCTGGTCATTCTGCTGTCCACTAGGATCCCCAGGTCCCTTTCTCCTATGTTGCCTTCCAACAGGTCACTCTCCAACCTATACTGGTACCTGGGGAAACACTGAAGAAAACAAGCTGAAAAGCAAAGATGTTGCTGCAGAGAATGTTCTGTGACAGCCTTGCATGAAGCTGCAGCAACACATTGGTGAGATCCTCAGATGGAGGAGACAGAAAGTGTCCAACATGTTGGGTCAGACTTGGAGGTGATGTGAGAAATGTGCATGGGTAGTGTGGTCCAACCATCAATTTCCTGGTCCCTCAGCAGCCATATAAAAATATAGATAGATGTGGGCTTCTTAATCCACAGACTGCCCAAGCACTGTGGTCATTTGGCTGCAAGGAGTCCCAAAAGTCCTCCTCCAGGAACCTTCACTGCATTTTCCCCAAGGTTAGCTGCTCCTCCTGGAGCCCACAGCATAGCTGCAGATGACACAAGGGTTTCCTCCATCTGCAGAGGAGACGGGGAAAGTAACCATGCTTGCCTAGGTGGGAAGCAGCTGGGTTATTTGGAGCAGGGGCTGCAGTTGGAGAAGGGTTTTCTTCAAAGCGTGAGGTACCTGGAGCAGATCCAGCAGGGCTGGGGGCAGGACAGATGGCAGAGCCCCTCTAATCCAGATGGGCAAGCCAAGCCCAGCCCAGCCCAGCCCAGCCTTGCACAGCTCCCTGGGATGCTGCCAAGCATGAACTCCCACTTTAAAGGCCACACTTGCCCTTGCAGATTAAAAAGGACCCCTGAGAAGGTCCCAAGGGGAGAATGTTTTGAGAAGTTCCGTGCCCTGCCTGATGCAGGACACCGTGCTGGGGCAGAGAGGGGAGAGCAGAGCTAGGCTGGAGCATGGGGTGCACATCCTGGCCCACTCCTGCTGCAGACTCCTGTCTCCTCACTAATGGAGAGCAAAAGCCCCAAGCTCTCCACCCAGGCACATCCTGCACCCTAGCAGGGCACGACCTGCAGCCCAAGGATCTTAACAAGGAATTGTTTCACTATTAGGGCTGTGTGAGAAAAACACAAGCTGCCAGGCTCCCAGAGGTGAGGTCTACATCCTCTTCTCACTGCTGCTCCTCCTGGCTCCGCAGTACAGAGCCTGGTTCTCCACAGAAAGACACTGCTGGGTGCAAGGACACAGACTGGCTGCAGTTGGCTTGCAAGGACCAGCAGACCCTCTTGTGCAGACAGCAACTCAGTCAGGACTAAACACAAGCTCCTCACCACACCTTTAGGATGATAAGGCTCTTCCTGCCTGGTGGCTTCTCCTCTCTCTCTGGGCTACCTCTCCCCGCTGTCTTTGTTCCTGTGATTTCATCTGCTCCCATGGGAAACCATCCTTAAGTGCTTCCCCAGCTTGTTCTCTGCCAATCCTCCCACACAAGGATCTCGGTAACCCTCACACTCATCACAGCGGGATGTGGAGCCTGCTCTGCTCTGCTGCTGGTCCCCAGCAGGGAGAACACACAGCTTCTTGTGCTCCTGCCTCCAGGAGCCCTGGCACAGTGCAGCACGTGCCTGGTCATGGACTCCTCCAGGTAGCTGTGGTCCCCTGTCCAGCCAGGACAGCCTGTCTTGGAGGTGGCAACGTGCCTGGGGACTGGTGGGACTGGGGTTGTGCAGCAGTGGTTACTCATCCCTGGAAAAGCACTGGCAGAGGGTGCAGAGCAGCTCTGCCTCTTCCATGTGCTAGGGTGCCCGGCTGGCCAGCACTGCCCTGCCAGTCCACCCCAGTGCAGACAGTGCTACAGTACTGGAACTCAGATGCTCACAAGACTGCTCTCTCTAGTCTAGTGCTGAAAATTAAATTAAAACCACGACAGGGACAGTTAATTAAAGCAGATTAGTGTGAGACTAATTAGGGACGCTGACACTGCAACCATCAAGGCCTGCAATGTTAATTAGCTGTTCATTAACGTCAGCTCCCTGTTCAGTACAGAAATATGAATGGCCTATCTCCTGGGCTTCATGCACACCAGAGCACTGAGCACCACTTGGATGCCTCCTCTGAGGGCACACCCAGCCTTCCTGTCACCTCCCAGCAGAGACACCATCACCACCAACAGCAATATCCTCGCCACCACCAACAGCAAGACCCTCCCTACCAACAACAGTGAGATCTTCACCACCACCCAGCACCTGGCCACCACTGACAGCAATATGCTGTCACCATCCTGCACCACTACAGCCACTGACAGCCAGGCGGTCCCCATCCCCACCCATGGTCCCACAGACCATGCCACCAGGAACAGCATGACATCCCAGCACCACCCGCGAACATCTGGCACGTCCCTCATTACTGGACACCATTCCCCATGCCACTGTCAGGAAGTCAAGTGGTGCTGAGCACCCAGCTGTAGCACTCACTAGAAGTCTGTCACCCACTGACTTTCACAAGATGCACCATTCTTGTTTCTCCTCACCCTCAGCCTTGCAAACGTTCTAGGAGGTAGAATCACAGAATCATTTAGGTTGGAAAAGACCTTTAAGATCATAGTCAAACTACAAACCAAACACTTCCATGTCCACCACTAAACCATGTCCCTCAGCACCACATCTACGTGTCTTTTAAATACCTCCAGCGATGGGGACTCCATCACTTCCATGGGCAGCCTGTTCCACTGCTGAACCACCCTTTCAGCGGAGAAAGTTTTCCTAATATCTGATTTTTTCCTAATATCCAACCTAACCCCCCCTGGAACCAACGCCCACCTGGCTCCACCCTCCTGTCAGGTGGTTGTAGAGAGCAAGAAGGTCTCCCCTGAGCCTCCTTTTCTCCAGGCTGAACAACCTGGAGCAGGGCAGGCAAGGGCTGTGCAGGGCACATGTGGAGCTACAGGGAGCGTGGGCAGAGAGTGCAGGGAGCACACGGGGGGTGCAGAGAGCACATGGGGGGTGCTGAGAGTATAATGGGGATTCAGGGAGCACACGAGGGGTGCTGAAGGCACACGGGGGATGCAGGGAGCACACGGGGGGTGCTGAGAGAACAAGGGGGGGTTCAGGGAGCACACGGGGGGTGCAAGGAGTACTCAGACTATAGGGAGCACACACAGGCTATAGGGAATACACAGAGGCTATAGGGAGCACACACGGGGCTGTAGCCAGCACAAACAATTTGTAAGCAGCACACACAGGTTGTAGGCAGCACGCACGGGCTGTAGGTAGCACACACTGGTTGTAGGCAGCACACATGGGCTGTAGGCAGCACACACAGGCTGTAAGCAGCACAGATGGGTTGTAGGCTGCACAGACAGGTTGTAGGCAGCACACACAGGGCTGTAGGCAGCACACACAGGGCTGTAGGCAGCACAGACGGGTTGTAGGCAGCACTCACAGGCTGTAGGCAGCACACACGGGCTGTAGGCAGCACAAACGGACTGTAGGCAGCACACACTGGCTGTAGGCAGCACAGATGGCCTGTAGGCAGCACACACAATTTGTAGGCAGCACTCACAGGCTGTAGGCAGCACTTACAGGGCTGTAGGCAGCACACACGAGCTGTAGGCAGCACAGACGGGCTGTAGGCAGCACACACAGGTTGTAGGCAGCACACACAGGCTGTAGGCAGCACACACAGGTTGTAGGCAGCACACACAGGTTGTAGGCAGCACTCACAGGCTGCAGGGAACACTCACACACCATCTGTACAGATCACACATGGGGCTGTACATGTAACAGTGTGTTGGGAGCACGCGAAGGCCGTAGGCAGCACACACACGGTGCCGGGAGAACAGGCAGCTCTAGCAGTGCCCATGGGGCTGGGGGAGCAGACCCGGGCAGAGGGAGCACACAGGCTGCAGGGATTACGGGTGGACAGTCTCCGTACAAGCAGCAGGGGCTAAACACAGTTGTAGGGAACACAGGCAGGGTGTGGGGAGCCCACCAGTGGTCTCAGGCTGGTCTCACTCAGCAGTGTGGCTCGAGCCACAGGTACTGTGCCCGCCTCGATCCTCAGCCGATGCTCACCCCAGCTCCCCACAGCCCACCACCGAGCTCTACAGATGCCTGGCTTCAGCCCAGCCACAGGACCCACCTGCCCCACACATCCCCTGGTGGGGTCTTGGGGACACGAGAGTCCTCCAGCGTTTGGTGACAGTCACAGCGGTGACTGCTGAGCCATCACCCAGAGGAAAAGCTCCTGCAACAGAGCATCTCCCAGCGGCATGGCAGCAGCTGGGCTGAAACCCCCGAGTGCTTCTCAAACACGGGCACGCTTTGCACCGCGCCAGCCTCCCCTGGTTCCCTCCAGAACAGGCTGCATTGCCACAGCCCACTCTGGAGCACCAACAAGGATGCTCACACCTTCTACTCGAGCCCACGTCCTGCTCCAGCACTGTGTGCGATGGATCCGTGGCCGTTAGCCAGCTCTGGAGAAATGTCTGGTGTAAGCTGGTGATGGGGTGGGAGCTAAGTGAGGACATCCTAATGGGAAGCAATCAGACTCCAGTGCTTCTCCTCCCCCAGAGCGTATTTAGAGCTTTCAGAAGGAAACAAAACTTGTTTATCTTAACGCTAATCAATTTATAGCAATCAAAATAAAACCCATTAGGAGACATTCTCCATTTGAATTTCAAAAAGGCTTCTGACCCCAGGAGGCTCTGAGCTGATTGATTAGAAATTTCTGACACTAATGTGTGTCTTCGAAGGGTCCAGTGTGGCTTTAATTCCTCTCTCCTGAGACACTGATGTGTGTTAACATCTGTCAGCCCTTTCCTGCACTTAAGGGAGGGGAAATTCATGAGCATACTGAGTTGCATGGCACAGCTGGGGAGAAGGCAGCGTTTGCTGGCTTAAACAGCTTCCAGAAACCCCTTGGGGCAAATCATTTGCATGATCCCTTTCTCCTTGGGCAAAAAAAGCTGAAGTGTACCAAGAAATAAAAAGCACTGATGCAGAGCAGAGGCAGCAGGTAGAGCAATTAGAGTTCAGGGCTGGGATTTTGGCTTTTTCATCCCAACTTTGCCCCCAACTCCCCACGTCCCTGGGCGTGCTCGCTGCCCGCTCTGCGAGGGGGTAGCAGCAGAACACAAACAGCAAAGAAACAAAGGACGGATGATTTTTATTGGCAGATGTGGGGAGGAGCCTTCACCCTTCAGGACGGAGCACGCTTGGTCCAGCAGTGAAGACTGGTGAAGACTACGTGTGTCTCCAGCTGAGGACAGAGTTAAAGCACAGAAACCATTGGTCCTGGCACAGGGTCCTACAAGGCTGGGGGACGTGAGCCTTGTGCAGTCCCAATGACCTGTGAGACACGCTGCCTTGATGACTACAGACCCATTTGCAGGAGCTGGACAAATGCAGTTGGGCAAGAAGGTGTATTTTTCATCAGGGAGGTTGAATTAGGGGATGGAGGAATTATACTCATTTGCTGCCACGTTTCTTTGTCCAAAGCAAAAAGGCTGAGGATGGTCAAACACATCCAGGCTGAGGGTGTTTACAGGGTGACCTGCACCTGCCTGGGGGTGACCGATGAGGGGACAGCACGGGAAAAGTGCAATCCACTGCACGTGCTTCTGTCTGTGCAAAGAGAAGGGGTGGAGATGAGGTGGGAGGAGAAGGGGTAAAATCGATCCCCGCAAAGGGGATGCAGCAAAGATCAGGGGGCAGTGGGCTCCCTGCAGCCCCCACCTCCCCCCTGCATCTTACTCCTCCCGGGACCGACCCCCTTTGCCGTGTTCCCAAGCGAGACCGAGTGCCTCTCACTGTCAGCAGATTAGAGGCACTAATCTCGTTACCCAAAGCAGACCACGGGTCCCTGGGAGGGAATCCTGGGAGGATGCTGAGCGCCCGTGGCTGCAGCAGCCCTGTGGAGATGCACCTGGGACCAGGCAGGAGCCTTCGGCCTCTGCCTCACCTCCTCCAGGAGGGATCACACCAGCCCTGGGGAGAGGTGTGGGACCTGAGGGACACAGTCTGGCAGCTACCCGGGGTGGGGAGAGGGGGATGCAGCAGCAGGGAGGGGAGGGGGGGTCAGCGAGGGGAGTCTCAGGGTGCTCTGGTGGATGCTGGGGTCTTGTCTCAGGGCAACACGTCAGAGCTGACACATCCAAAGGAAGCTGTGCTGGAGACCTGCCATCCTTCAGGCCCTTCTGCCACCCAGGAGGCAGGGGAAGAAGAGCCTCCCACCACTGACAGCAGAGGGAGGAACCACTGCCTGCACTCAGCTGTTGCACAGGTCTCACAACCCTTTGAACACCTCCCTCCTTCTCTACCAGTATCTCCAGATGGGTGGCCCAGTGGCTCTGGCGTCCAATGCCTGTGATGCCAGCAAGGGATGAGAAGCATGGGAAGGGCTGCTGGCAACACCTGCACGAGAGTGCTCCCACTGGGTGTTTATTTTTCATACCCCTCTTGAACCGTGGAGAGCAGGGCAGCCTTCTGACCTCAGTCTACAGGACAGTCAACTTTTGCATTTAACTTCTTCGTGTCAGATGCAGCTTAGCACAGCTTCCTGGACATCTTCACTGCTCACGGTTTTCCACTCCCTGCTAGATGCAGCCACAGCAGGTTTGGCTCTGGGTGCTGCTGACCCATAGTGGGGTCCCTGTCCCACCATGCCAAGCTACCACCTGAGGAACATAGACCCCAAGTTGGCTTCAACACCTAGCCGAGGTTTCTCTATCTCCAATAAGAAGGTGGTGCTCAGGTCAAACTGTCTCCATGGTGCTGGCATGATTTTTCAGGGCACCCCAGCAGGGTCTCTGCCCCAGGGAAGAGACTTCTGGGGTTTCCAGGCCAGTGTCTTGCTCACAGATTGGCTTTGCCCAGACCTACATCAGGGCAGCTGGGGCTGCATGCAGCCAAGCCTTGGAAATCCCTGAGGATGGTGATGCTCAGCCTCTCTGGGGAACTGGGGGAACTTTCTCAGCTTTTCCAAAGACCATCCTGAGCCACCCGAGCTGCACCTTGTGGCTGCTGTCCCTTCCTATATGGCCTGGCACCACTGGTGAGGGCTTGGCTCCATCCTCTTTTAATTGACCCACACAGAGCTGTAGCTGTGCTTAGATCCCTTCTCAAGTTCTTCTTCACCAGGTTTCTCTCCACCTCACTGAAATCTCCTTGCGCTAAGCTCCAGCCAAGGGCTGAGCAACCCTCAGGCAAAGCTGCATCCCTCCACCATTCTGCAGAGTGTGATGCAATCCTCCTCTGCCAGCTGCTCAGGCACTGGGAATGAGCCTCCTGCAACAAGAGATAAAGCAGCTCTGCCAGCCTAGTAGTGGTTGAAGAAACCACACTGAGCTCTGGAATACAGATTGACATGTCCAAAAAACCACCATCCAGAGAGAAAATCCCTGCAATGTGATGGATTCCCCGGTGGCATCCAGAGTTCAGCCCCACCCGGGGTGACCAGCCACTGCATAATGTATGAAAAGCACCCCTGCGGACACACACATCTCCATGCAGATGCTGAGGATGTTGACCATCTTGGTGCCCGAGCAAGGAGCCACCCTGGAGCACAATCCCTGCAGGCTGGAGCAGGGGAGGTGAGTGACACCGTGTGCCTCCTGACGCCCCCAAATCAGCTGCGTTTACCGGAGCTAAAGCCACTCACAAAGAGTGACAGCAAGATCTCAAGGTGCTGAGTGACTGGGCAATAACATGGAAAATGAAATTCAGTGGTGACAAAAGGAAACGTGGGGGAAAAGAGCCCTAATTATACAAACACAATGATGGGCACTAAATTAGCTATTAACATGCGGGGAGGAGATCTCAGCAGCGCTAGAGATAACTCTCTGAAAACATCAGTTCAAAGCTCATCCATCATCAAAAAAAAAGAGAAAACGTAAGGAATTATTAAGAAAGGAACCTAGTGCAAAACAGGAATGTTATTTAGCCCTTGCATGGAGCAACGCTGGCGATGGTGGTCACCCTCAGACAAGGTCATGAGGTAGATGATAGAACCAATTAGGGACACAGAGCAACTTCCACATGGAGAGTTAATCAACTCAGGACCTTCCATCCGAAAAGAGACCACTCAGGGAGGTACCCAAAGCCCTAGGGAATACAGGGGATGTGAATGGGGATTGATTGCTTGCAATTTTTTACAGTATGCAAGGACATATTTTTTAACATGGTGTAAAATTAAATGGTGTAACTTACTGCCACGGGACACCGTGGGCACTGAATGTGAGCAGCCCTCCAGAAGACAGGAGGAATTCTCACTGTATCCATCCCTTAACTCTCCTACTGTCTGGCCAGTACAGATCTTTGCAAACCAATAAACACCAGGGTGTTTCTGGAAAGGTCTGGTTCCTTGCATCACAAACGCAGTCATGCTCAACTCACGGGACACTCTCTCTTGGACACCTCCTAGACGGGTTTCTGGGTCTGCCTGGACCAACTGGTCAGCACCCATGGGACGCCAATGACCAAAAGCTGCAGCCAACAGTTCCCCGGGGGCCATAACCTGGAGGAAGTGCATTTCTACAACACAATCCAGCTCCAAATACATATTTTGTGGTGAGCTAAGTCAACAATGCCAACACCTGTAACAGACACTGGAGGGGCAGTCAAATGAAGGTACCTTTGCTCTGCAGAGCTGACTGAGAGCAGAGTGTCTCAGTGGGTGGGCTGAGGACAGTCGCAGTCTCCCATCAGCAGCAGGACCTGCAGCACGATGTTGCACCGAGGACTGTGTCCCTGGAGCCCCAGTACCCCATTATGTTGCAGGAAGGACTGTGCACTGTGTCCTGGGAGCCCCAGCAGCCCAGAGATGTGGCCGCTGTAGCAACGGGGTTTCCAAAGCTGGTCTTTGCCCTGGCAGCCAGCGTCCCACCTGCCCCCCGTGCTAAACCCGCAGCACGGTGCCTGCTTGTGCATTTAGACCTAGCCTAGGAGGCTGCTGCAACTCTTCTGCTGGCCTCCAAGAGCCTTTTGTGGAATAAGAAACCAGCCCACAGCAGATCAAAGATGGCCACAGAGAGGCTGTTTAAGGGGAAAGAGCTTCTGGGCTTCACATTTGAGGGGTATGTTTCCCTTCATGCTCGGCCCAGTGATTAGTGCTCGCCAGGGAATCGGAGCTGCAAAATGAATTTGAGAAGACAGGGCAGTGTCAGGCTGTTAGTAGCTCAAAAAGGATCTTGGGTCCCCTGAGCCTGAAGTCTGAGCACTTACCATGCAGATTTCACAACCCAACGCTTCCAAGGCAGGCGGTGGCTTGCCTGCTAGGCTCTCCCACCCCCAGTCCTCCCCGAGGAGACCATTAGCACCTGAAAATGGAGAAGCCACGGCCTTGGCCACAGCATCTGGGATTGGACACGGCACTGCGGAGAGAGGCTGGATCCGTACAAGAGCCAGGGCTACGAGAGAGCTTCGAGTGCTGCTGCTGCTGCTGCTGCGTCGGGGCTCGTATTTTTGGAAGCGGCATCCCAGAGGCTGCAGTGGATGCTGCTTGTTCTCGTGCCAGCCCTGACTGTTTTGGAAAGTTTGGTAAAGCTCCATTTGGCTGCCTCTGAGTTATTCAAGCACAGAAAGGGGGGTTATTGGTTACAGGAGGTTTCAGATTTATTTTTTTCCTGAGCGCGGTTCAGTGAAGAAAGCCCAGATTTGGCCTGCCCGGTGCAGCTCCTGCAGCGAGGCGAAGCAGGCTCTTCACACGAGCGTGCAAAGTCACCGCTAGCTCAGCACACCATTACTGAAAAGGATGTGTTCACAGCTTGCAGCCCACGTCTGCTCAGTCCCGCCTCTGCAGCTGGGGGCAAGAGCCACCTTCTCTGCAGCCCCAGCGCCTCCATCGCCATTCGCCCTTCGTTTCCCTCCACACCTCTGGCAGAAGCCCCTCTCCCCGTGCCACACTCTGCGTGGCTCTGCCACCAGGAAGGTTTCCAGGGCAGGCAGCACACGGGCAGGCAGCACATGGGCAGGCAGCACATGGGCAGGCAGGACACGGGTAGGCAGCACACGGGCAGGCTGGACACGGGCAGGCTGGACATGGGCAGGCAGCACACGGGCAGGCAGCACACAGGCAGGCTGGACACAGTCTGGCAGGGCTGCTCTGGCTGCCCTGCAGACTCAGCGCTGCACCTCAAAACACCCTGTCAGCCAGGGACGTGCACCCCGCATCCCCCCCCCTTGTCCTCCTTGTCCTCCTCCTCCTCCTCAGCTGCTCAGTAGCCATAATGCTGATAATAAAGAAACCTCTGTGCGTCTCCAGGGAAGCGGGACTCAGAGAGGGGCATAAAGACTCCCGCAGCTGTGTGTTTGCAAACAACCCAGCTGAGCTGTGAAGAGGGGCTGAAAGCAGTAATTGTCTTTAATTAAAAGAGGTTGGAGGCATCTCAAGCTTTGACAAAAGACATTTCCAGTCTGCTAGCAGCTCCAGCATTCATCGCTGCTGCAGCCGCAACCCGTCCCGCAGGTTCCAAGGCGGTGCGTGAGAGCAGAGCCACGGGCACACCAGCCCACGGGGGCAGAGGCAGCGGTGCCAGGGCAATGCCACACACCCCGTGGGCACGAGGTTCTCACACCTGCACTCCCAAGGACCATCCAGTACATCGGCTCACAGCAGGATGAAATACCTGCGACCCCCGCAATCCTTGCACTTTGTACCCTATCGGAGCCAGATGTGCCTGTGTTGGGACCCAACAGCTGCCTGAAGGCATCCTGCCCTCTTGCTTGACCTGTTTGCACATGTCTCTGTCCAGGGGCGTCACCTCCACCCTGGCTGGTGTCTCACCCCTCTCCTGATCTGCCCTCATCCCTCTCCCGCAGTGCACCCACAGCCCGTGGTGCCTCGCTGGAGAAGCCTCGGTGCACACAGAGGTGATGCACACAGGCAGAGGCTACGAGACCATATGCCAAGAGCACTATTGCTGCAGTTCCTCACAGGCTAATTAATTAATCCTGCTCATTAGTGAGCTAGCTGGGCCGGTGTGGAGCTCTGTCACGATGCTGCATCCTTGCAAGCTCATGTTGGGCTAAGGAGCCCTTGCCACAGCAGGAGCAGACATGGCACTGCACACCTGTATGTATAGATGCTGCCCTCCCAGAGCCCTCTGCCAAGGCTGGCCCCGACCCCAAACACACTCTGAGCTTCCACAGCAAGTGAGCTCAGGGTGCCAAAAGGTACCTCCTGTACTTCAGGGATGAAGCTCCCTCGGGAAGCCACAATGCCCACCACACGCTGCTTCCTCCCTCCCATGCAGGCTTCTTTCTGGCCTTCCAGTACATCGGTGTGCAGGAAATCACGGCTCTGGTTTCCATGGAAACCCCATCTTGAGACCCCGCCACCCCCCCAGATGTATGCAACACAGTTGGGCTGGCGTGGCAGCAGTGGTCCCACGTGTCCCGCTACCCCATCCCCGGCTTGGCAACCTTTTCCTGGTTTCCACCAAAGCCTTTCTGATCCCTTCTGATGGCAGCAGCCAAGGCAGCCTTCATGTCAGACAGCCCAGCCTGGAGGGAGGACTGCTGCGAGAGAAATCTGTCACGCTAACCTCTCCACTTCAGCCAGGACCGAGCGGCAAAACTGCATTTGCATCCAATCTGAACCCTCTGCTCAGTGCACGTTATGCTCTGGCTGCTTTCTCACGTGCACCCCTTGCTCCCACACCCCCCCTGATACCTGCCCTGCAGCCAGAAGCACCAGCCACCAGCCCACACGCACGGGCGAATCCCCGACACGGCCCCTGCCAAGGTGCAGGGAGCCCAGTGCACCCCCCGAGGCAGCGAAGCCGTTGAGCGCGCAAGGGCCGTGTGTGGAGCGCGTGTGCTTTGGGCTCAGCGTGTCCCAGGGGAACCGCCCCGTGTGTTGGGCAGGTCCCCATGTGCATGTTTTCGCCTGGGAAATCCTGGAAAGAGCAGCCGTCCTCCAATTCAAGAGAAACAAAACCAAACTGGGATCGCTTCCATCTGAGTCAGACAGCAAAAACCTTTCCAGAAGCAAAAAAAGCTCAGACCAGTTCTAATTATAGGGTATCCTGAAGATACACACGCTCGGATTTGTCACTCTGTTTGCAAATTCACCACACTCACGGCGGCAACGTGAGTAAGCAGCGGGCACGATAAAGTTCCTCCTCTGGCATCTTAATCCTCTTTACAAAGCAGCACAAGCAATGTGAGCAGTAACCGAGGGCAAACTGGTGCCGTTCCCAGCGCTGCAGACCTTCTGCTGGTCCTAAGGCTGGGATTTGCACAGCTGCATCTGTAAGACCGAGCTCGAGAAAGCCTGGAGATTACCTCAACAGCTACCCCATCTCTTATTCTCCTGTCAGTGCCACAGGTCCACTCCTAGGGTGTAAAACATCACCGTTACTGCTTGGATCAATGGCTAAGCTGATGGGGGTGATGGTAACGGCATAACCACTGTGCTTGTGAAGGTGACTGAAAATTACCAGCTCGCTCGCCTCCTCCAAAGGAGAGGAAGGTGGCGAGGCAGCGCGCACCGGGAAGCACGCTGCTGACTGCTGCTAACAACGCAACGGCAAACGCGGGCGATCTTTAAACCATCGCTGGGGTGCACAGCAGGGAAACGTGAAGGAGAAGCTCCTCTGGATGTGATTCATTCCCCAAAGCTTTCTCCCAGTCACGTTTCCCTTGCTTTTCCTCTTTCTGTGTTATTAACAAGGGCCGTGCCTGCACACCGCAAGGCTCAGGATTAATTTTGCTCACCGTGTCGCAAGGAAAAGCCTGCAGCGGTAGGGTTTCCGCTGCGGTAAAACCTCCTAAACGTCATGCCTTCAGCTACGGCAGTCCTGTGCTTCTGTGAATCCTCTGGGTGATGGTTGGCATGAAAGAGCAGCCCCGGCATCAGTTGACTGGGCAGCCCAAGGCATCACCTCCCCCTTCTCCCTTGTCACAGCTCCCTGCAAGCCAAATGCAGTGCTGCAGGGTCCTCAGCTACCCAGGTGGGGATGAACAGGGAGGTTACCTGCCAGAATAATGTTCTTGGTTGTGGTGACAACAATGTGGACATCTGGAGAATTGTCACTGGCAGAGACTGGAGAGATACGGTGGAGGTGAGGCGAGGGAAAGGGGCAGAAAAAAGCTCATAAGAAAACAGTTGGTTTCCACTGAACCACCTCAAGAGAGACCAGCACCTTAGAAATCCTCAGTTAAGGGTCTGATGCCGAGCAGCGACCCATCTTCCCCCGTCCCTTGATGCTCCATGCACGTGGGCACCCTGGGTCACCACAAGGGCCACCAGCCCGCATCCGCCTGCTCTGCACGCCCCGGGGGGATGCAGACACTGTTCTCCGAGGGCAGGGAGAAAGGGGGGAACAGCATGATGGAAACCACCTGCTGATTTCTGAGAGCAAACACGCCCCTGACACTGCCCAGACCCTTCCCGCCTCTCGGCAGAAAGCCTCCCGGAGAGGCAGCGTCGTAAACGGGGAGATAGCGAGCGTTTAATGGAGTGTGCTGCTCGCTGTTTGACAAACATTATCTGTTCCTACGGCCGCTTCGGCAGTCGCTGCCATCTTTTCAAGCGCCATCCAGGCTGGAAGAAATGCCATTTGGAGCAAAGCATCCACACTACTCCACTTGATGGGCTCCACTTCAGGCTGCACTTTAATTCTTATTAATCTTGGGGGTTTGGGCGTTCCGATAGTTTGAAATGAATAAAGCCTCATCACGTGTCCAGTTATTGTTCACTCTGCTGCTTTCTCCTGTCACAGCTGCAGGTGTAACAACTGTGGTACTCCTGGGATCATAATGTTTTAGAAGGAAAATTGCTAGCTTTGGTTTCAGCCTTAAAAACTGTCTTCTTGAACACAGGGTCTCCATGAGCCCTGGATGTGACAATAGTCTCAAAGTGCAAAAAGACTCCGCAAGTAGGAACTTGTTGTCCTTGAAAACTGTCAGTGCTCAAATATCGAAGAACCAAATATTCCCTCAAAACGCATTTTGAATCTGCCCCATTAGTAACAGGAGCTGTTTCTATCCATCGCCCACCAGCCCTGTGGGTCTCCGATGGGACCCCCCCGTCGTGGGGCAGGCACGTCCATCACCCCCCTGGCTGCTGCTGCAGCATCGCTGCGGTACCCACAGCCCACCGTGCAGGGGGAGCCAGCCCGAGTATTTGGGATGTGCCTGAGTGCAGAACTGCACAATCAGGCACCAAGAGCCCCCTTGGTCAAGCAAAACCATGGGATGGGTTTTTGCAAAGGGCTCTCTAGTTTCTGACACAAGGAGCAAAGACAGTATCCCTAGTTTACCTGCAAGGGCTCTGGGAAAATGCTAATGCCTTGGCAGGTGTCATTTCCACCTGCTGAAGTGAAGAAGAGCTCTCTTGTCTTTGAAGACCTTAATTCAGAGACAGAGGAGTCACCTACTTGCAGAATACAGTGTGTTCTTCAGGTGCCTTTCAAAGAAAAGGATGTGGAAGGAGCAAAGCACTGATTTTATAGCTCTGGGCTTCAGCGGGACTTTTCTCTGTCTCCCCTTAACAGGGTGCTTTCCAAGACCCAGTGACTTACAGCTTCCTGCTCACACGACACCACATCCCCCATTTTCCAGCCTGTAAGACCTGTCATTCTGCAAATTACTCACTTCTCATTCACTACCACTAGTTTCCACACTTCTCGAGCAGATGCTGGACACCAGCGAAGGCACTCCAGTTAGGAGGGCATGGTTCTGCTGCTCGCTTGGAGGAAGACTCCTGCTGATGCTTGCTGATAGGGAAGAAGTCAAGGATGCTGGTTCAGAGCCTCTCCTGCTTGTACATGTACCTCCACCCAAAGCACAGCAGCACCGTGCAGCCCTGCCCTGGACAGCTGCTGGCCATGTCCTGCAGTCAGACAGGCTCTGCCCCTCACTTCACGTCTCTTTTCTTTTCAATGCCTAGCAACAATGTTTTGGTTTGTTTTGGTGGTTTTTTTTTTTAATTTTTCTGTTCTGTTCTTAGACCCTGCTTTGCCAAAAGCCAAGAAATGAAGGAAATGAGGGGATGCCTCAGACTCACTGAACAGCACTCACTGCACTTCTGCATGGTTTTCTTCGTCATTCTCCACCCAACTCCTTCATAGAATCACAGAGTCATTCAGGTTGGAAAAGACCCTTGGAATCAAGTCCCACCACGAACCCTCCTCTGCAAAGCTCACCCCTAAACCATGTCCCCAGCAGCACATCTAAATGACCTTTCAACACCTCCCAGGATGGTGATTCCACCCCCCGCCTGGGCAGCCTGTTCCAGTCTCTGACTCCTCTTGCTGGGAAACATTTTTCCCTACTGTCCCATCAAACCCTGCCCTGCTGCAGCTTGAATCCATTGCCTCTGGTTCTAGTGCTAATGACTGTGAGAAGGGACCAGCAGCAGCCTCTCAACAATGGCCTTCCAGGGAGCTGTAGAGAGAGATGAGGGCTCCCCTCAGCCTCCTCTTCCTCAGACTGAACAGTCCCAGCTCCTTCAGTTGCTCTTCCTAAGATTCATTCTCTAGGCCCTTCACCAGCTTTGCTGCCTCCTCTGCACTCACTCCAGCACCTCGGTATCTCCCTTGGATTGAGGTGCCCCAAACTGGACACAATCCTCAAGGCATGGCCTCCCCAGTGCTGAGCACAGGGGGACAATCACCTCCCTGCTTCTGCTGCTCACACTATTTCTGATCCAGGCCAGGGTGCCGCTGGCTTTCTTGTCCCCCTGGGCACACTGCTGGCTCGCGTTCAGCCGCTCATCAATTAGAACCCCCAGGTCCTGTTCTACCAGACAGCTCTCCAGCCTCACTGCCCCAAGCCTGTAGCATTGCCTGGGGTTGTTGTGGCTCAAGTGCAGGACCTGGCACTTGGCCCTGTTGAAGGTCACACCGTTAACATTGGCCCAGTGATCCAGTCTGTCCCAGTCTCTCTGGAGAGCTTCCCCATCCTCATGCAGATCAACACTCCCGCCTAACGTGGTGTCACCTGTGAACTTGCTGATGATACACTCTATGTCCTTATCAAGATCATCAATAAAGGTTTTAAAGAGAAATGGTCCCAACACTGGTTTTAACCCCACTGACCACCCCTCTCTGGGCCCGTCCATCCAGCCAGTGCTTGATGCAGCAGATCGTATGCTCATCCGGGCCATGAGCAGCCACTTTTCCCATGAGAATTCTATGGGAAAGAGTGTGAAATGCTTTTTGAAAGCCTAGGTAGACAATATCCACAGCCTTTCCCCTGTCCAACAGTCGGGTCTTCTTGTTCGAGCAGGAGATCAGGTCCATCAGGCAGGACCCATGCTGACTGGGCCCGATCCCCTGGTTGTCCTCTATGGCTTGTGGTGGCACTTCCTCACGGTGTTGAACATCTGCCCACACAAGGCATCACAGATTCAGTGTCACTGAACTTAAAAGTCTCCTTCAAAATGTGAAAATGTTGTGTATTTTGCTTGGCCAAACCTAATTTAACACTGTTTGAAGCTTGGTTTATGTAAACACAGCCATCATGTGAGCTATGAAACACTTTGATTCCATTTCCTAACCTTTATGGGGACTTTTATGTAGGCTTTCCAGTGATATACTATGTTTCTAAGGCAAATGGGGAACAATAAAGAGTTTCCCTGGAGCTAGTTAAGCTAATCATGGCTTCTAGATTAAATGTTCTGTAAGATTTTTAGCTTGATCGCTAAAATAAAATAACAGTGCCCTCACAGAGTGATCATCTGACATCAGACTAACTTCAGATCGGCATCTCTCTCCACAGACAATTGTCTGAGGGTATTTCCCAAAATTAAGCATTCAAAGTAATCTCTTGGTTTTGGCCCCACTCACAAAAAAATCTCAAATGAAAAAAAAAAAAATAATCCTCAGAAGTAGCATTGTCTCCAGTTCTCCTCAAGCAACATAGGATGAAGAATATCCTCCTCTTGCCCCTTAAAGATTCAGCACTACACTGAATTCAGGGGAAAACCTTCTTGCCCCCAAGATCTCTGAGCACTTCGATTCAAAGGAAAAACTAATGGTAAAAACACGTTCTCATCATTTTGTGTCAATGAGTTAAAATGCTGGAAGCCTGGGCCTGGATCCCAGCTATTCATTCCAGTTCCTATTAATGTTTACCACTCTTCTCAGAAAAGGAGAAAAAAAAATTAGGGGGGGGGGGGAAGGGAGAGGGAGATGTAGGAAGGAGAAGAGCCGAAGAAGGAATAAATGCTGCTCTCCTGCCAGTGTTGGCAGGAGATGCTGCCAGAGCAGCTATTCCCCACTCACATGGGTGTAGCAAGACCAGGAATGCAGTATTTGATCCAAAGCTCTGTTTCATTTTTAAAGATAAGTTGGGGGGAGATTTTCTTATTGATACAGACCAGCTCCATGAAAGCACCCATGTTAGAATGGGGCTCCCGTCCCTGCAGCCCAGGCAGTCAGGACACGTGGAGGGGCAGAGGGGATGTAACTCTGCGGTGGAGACCCTCCAGGTCTGCTCACACCCACCTCCTCCCATCTTCTCACCGATCCCAGCAGAATGAAAAGCCTATGGAATAAGGATGGGGGAGCAACCTGTCCGGATGTGGGAAGAAGAGGAGATACCTTCCCTGCAGCTCTGTGGGGAAAGACCTTGAGCAGAGAGAAGGGGCTGATGCAGAGGGACTGGGAAGCACCAGCTATGGCAGACAGTGGCAATGCAACACTCCACCATGTCTCTCTGAGAAATCCTGGGGATGGCCATCATTTCTATCATGAAATTCCCAATGGGTTATGCTCGACCTGGGATCTCCATCCTTTCCTCCAACTCAAGGGACACATGACCTGCTCATACTAAGAAATGAGAACGTGCTGTTCCACTCCACACTTCTAGATTGCTCATGGGTTACCTTCTGCAGCCTGCTGGGGTCTTTTCTACACCTTCACAACACGGCTGGGAGTGCTCTGCAACACTCCTGCTGTTCAAAAATCACACTCATGTCCTGGAAAACCTCTTCTTCTCCCTTTCTCTATAAAGAAAAGACTTCTGTGGAAGTTCTCAGCCCATCCCTTGTCTTGAAAGCAATATAAGAAAGCAATTCTCACTTCCCTTTCCTTTTGGCCACAAAGGTCTAGTCCCTCAGAAGCAGCATTTCCTAATCTGAGGTGAGTTGTCCACCTCCCTCCTCCAGCAGCAGATGTCTTGCTCCATTCTGGGACCACTTGTGACCCTCCTTGCAAGGCCAGCATCTCTTGTGGCTTCAGATCGCCAGAAAATAAATGCCTCAATCTGCCCCCATCTGATACCCACTGCTCTGCTGGGCTCCCCCTGGTCCTACTCCAACCTTCACAAGCTCAAACTCTACCCAGCAATGTGCAGAAGACAAGCTGGCATCCCCTCTGACTCCAGGGTGCAGAGAGCAGGCTTGGAGTGGTTAATACCAAGCAGCTGCAATCCCCACCACAGCCCTAACTGGATTCATAACATGGAGAGGTCAGCAAGAAGCAGGAGGGAGAAGAATCAAAGCAAGGGAAAGAAAGACGCTGTATTCTTGCTTCCCAGACAGAGAGGGAGGAGATGGAGAAGCCCAAAGAGCAGTATCCACAATGACAGCGAGCTGTGGCCGGCTGGGAGCATTCAAATTGTCAACAACCCTGTAGAAAAGGCAGACAAATTCCTGTTTTGTACTTGGGAAGGAGCCAGGTGATGTAATCATCTTCTAGGATGATGGTGAAATACTTTCCATTCCAGCAGTAACTCAAGATGTTAAATAGCAGCTACTAAAGTTAAACATTGTTAAATCAGTCTGTCAGGATAGCATATACCTCAGAGTTTTTAAAGAGATGGCAGATGAACCAGTGGACAGTTAACGTTCACTTTCTACACACCATGAAGCAGCAGGATGTTTCAGAGAGGTAGGAAAAAGCTATGAGTTAAATGAGGCAGTCCTGGCTATTTTAAGACAGCCACTGCAACATCAGCACCAGTCAAACAAGGATGTGCCCACTACAGGAGTCAGTCAGGGAAGGATTAAAGGAAGTAGTGCCAACCTACGTACACTGATGGAAAACAGATTAGGGCAAATGAGCCTTGTACGGGTTTTTGATGCAATTACAAGATTGGCTGGGAGAGGTAACAGTGTTAACGCACCACACTCAGCCGTCTGCAGAGCATTTCCCTCGGTAACACATGATATTTCTGATTCAGAAATTAGAGGGTCCACCGACACTGTGGGACATATTCAATGTATTAAAACTTGGCGAGCTGATGCTGCTATGGTCAGAGATCTAAGCGGGGAATGTGCAGAGAGCAGGTCTGTTTCTACTAGAGCCAACAAATTTGGTTCATGCCTCTGGGCTATTTAACGTTTTTATCAATGACCCAGGAGGAAGCCCAAAGCGTTCCCAATAAAGTTAGCTGATGACATGGAAGTTGTAGTGTGGTAAATACTGAAGATGATGGGTTCCTGTTACACAGCAGTCGGGGTGCCTTGCTGAGCTGAGCACAAGCAAGAAACGTGCGATTCCGTACAAACGTGTGTCAAATCACACCTCCAGGGACGAGGAAGTGGGCCACAGCACTCATCTGCTCCCAGTCCCACCAGGAAGGAGGAAGACCCTTCAAAATACACCCAGAGAAGAGCCATTGCCAGAATGGTTAAAACAAAGGGGAAATGTAGGAAGAGGGAAGTCTCTGCATTCCCTCTGGCACTCAGCTGATCACTGTGAGCATCCTGTACCCTGGGATGGTGGATCTGCCAATGGAAAAGCTAAAGCTGTGAGCTGGGAAGAGACAAAAAATGGCCAAAAACCTTATCAGAGGACAAGGGGTCAAGGATTACTCTTAAATAGGCACATTGAGAGCAGAGGTGTGATGACAGACAAAGTTCACCAAGGTCAGAGTGCCAGGCACAGCCCAGGCTAAGGCAGGAGCAACCACTGGAAACATTTAACGGACAATTCTCCATCTCTGGAAACATTTACATCATGATGAGCTCTACCTTCTCCAGTTCAACCAGGAATGCTTCCTGTAAGAATTTAATTACCCCTATGGCCTTACAAGTTATTGGCTGGGTCATTACCAACGGATTATCAATGGAGGCCCGGACCCGAAATAGGCATGGAGCCAAAAATAGCCTCTTACCTTCAAACCACCACACACTTCTGGGAGATGAGTATAAGACATCTAGGACATGCTCTTACTCATCACATCAGGAAGCTGCAGACCCCTTCAATCCCTGAGTACATACTTGCCCCACTCTGAAATGCTAACACAGCACATCTGGGACAGACCCCACTGCTCCCCACATCTCTGGGTCCTTGAAACTCGTAGTGCACACCCTTGCTTCCGCACCCGCATCCCCAGCACACGGTGGGGTGACGGCAGATCTGCTGCTTTGACCTCAAAATAACGTGCAAGCACAGGCAGGGAAGCCTGCCATGGACCCCACCTGGAGGACACAGAACTGCAAGGGGCACAGCTCTACCAAAACCTGCCAGCCAACCCTATACAGCCCCAGACTGGGATACCCCAGGTACCAGCCCGCTACAGCAATAACCCTGCAGGTCACGCTTCTGCCTTTAGAGATGGACTTGGACTGGGTCAGTGCTGGAGCTGACCAAGGAGCATCCAGCTGGGTCGGTTGTGGAACTGGGCTGTGGTGTTGGTGGGGCTGGACAGGACCAGCACCAGGCTGGGTAGTGGAGCTGGGTCAGGACACTCACATCCTCCCTCATGGCTCTGCCCCCAGGGAAGGAGCAGCAGGAAGGCAGTGCAGGCTCTGAAGGGGACATGATGTTGACCCCTCAGGCTCTCCACAGGGGTATCCTGGCTCTACCTTGAGCTGGAGAAGACAGCTGGCAATCTTCTAGGTGATCAGGTTTCTCCTCTTCCCAGCATGTCACCAGCTCCTCTCCTCCTCAGAAACACCCGTGAGCTAAGGGTGATGCCACACGTCTCTGACAGCCAGCGAGTGTCACGACCGGCTTCCGCGGGGCACAACCACCCCTCGTCACGACAGCGAGATCGGGACTCCTTGCTCTCGGCACCGTGCAAACGCAACAAAGAAGAGGCCGCCTGCTACGAGTGCAGCCATCAGATGCACGGCAGACGTCCTCCAGAGACGGAGAGGAGCTGGGAACGGATGCAGGGTTCAACAGGCAGTGGTGGCCATCGCTGAGCAGACAGAGACGGCCCTGGCAGGCAGCGTCCAGTCCGCAGAGGGACCGGCGGCACAGCGGCTCTGCTCCGCTGGGCACGGGGACCAATGAACGCGGGAGGCAGAGAGAGAAACGCGCTCAACACGCTGCATGGGAGGGACGGGCGGGGGAACGGGGGGAGGCGGCAGACAAAGAACAGGGCGATGGAGGAAAAAGACGCAGGCAGGGAGCAGGAGGAGGTGAAGCAGCGGAGCGGGGAGGACGGGGCTGGGTGCTCCAGGCCGGGCAGCGGGCGGTGCAGGGGGGCGGGTGCGGGGGGCCCCTCGCTGGGGCGCTGGACAGGCG
>WTSP01017117.1:0-49438 GCA_025331215.1 Actenoides lindsayi | reverse complement strand
GCTGATGATTGGCAATATTCCATGGCCCGTGGTGGGGCTGCCGAGCAAGCAGAGCACCAGCAGCAGCAGCAGTGCTGCATCTGAAATGCCAGAGACACCAGTCTGGTTGCAAGGGAGCGTGAAGCAGGAGTCAATGGTGTGGAGAGCAGTCGGCACGCGAGCCTTGACAGGATGGACTGCCAGTATGATTTAGGGCCATCTGAGGTACCTCTGAGAGATGCCAGCCTTGGGAACCATGGGAGGGTGACAGAGGAAGAGCTGCTTCCCGCTCCTGCTGACACACACGTCCACACAGAGCCACACCACCCTCTACTCTCCCTCAATAACTGAGTTTTAGCACCAGCTTTAAACCCCCCAAATGTAAAAAACATATATATATATATTTATAGTTGTTCAAAACATAGTCAACTCTCATTTCACAACAAAAACCGGTTTTGAACTAGGGGTGCAACTCAAAGTCAAACCTCAGCTCTCCGTATCCACTCATCACAGTGCTGACAATATTGTACTTCACAGTTTTCCTTCCATATAACCATCCTGAATATTTTGGCACAGAAAAAAAACCCACTCTTTTTCTACTGAGAATTTCTAGCCTTCAGCAAGGTGGAATAGTTTTAAAAATTGATCTGACTGTCCCTCAAATTTATCTAATTAATCATTCCTTTCATAGGCTAATTCGAGGCTAGCATTGACCACATCTCTGACAAAGCATATGAAAGGTCACCAGAAATAGATTTCCAAGGCTTTGAAGGGGCTCTATCCACTATCCAACACTGCAATAGTGTGATTAAAGGTAAAAAGGGCAACCAAGTGGGAGGGTCACGTGACCCAGGATCCTTAACAATGAAGAAGTGCAGTGAAATCAGTTAGTAAGTACTCCAGGCCTACTGACTCGTTTTGGAAGGTAACACGTGAAATCTTTAGAGAAAAGTTCTGCTCATCAAGCTGTACAGCACTGATAGACTCATAATATTCATATTAGTCTGCTGCATCAGAAGCCCAAGTTCCCTTAGTTTCACATGGCTGAGAGCAATGGTAAGCACCCAGAAGGCTTTCTGTCAAGAAGGAAAGTCCAAGTCCTCATATACATGTGTGCCCAGAAGGTCACACGGGCTGCTCAGGTTAGATAGCTCTCTTTCTCACCCCTCCTGAACTGTATGCTAAGTTTGCCTGCACAAATTTACACCACCCTTCCAAATAAGGACCAATACTGTGAGGTGCTGAGTATGGCAGTTTAAGCCAGAGAAGTATTTTTTGAACCGAGGGTGCCTTCACGTGTTCAGAATTAAAGAGGCTCAGGACAAATTGCTTTATGCCCTGCAGATGAACACTTGCTGGCTGCAAATTCCAAGGTACAGTCCTAATAGATGTCTGCTCAACTTCATGCACAGCTGTAATCTTAACAGGGGGATCCAGAGCTTCGTGCGGGAAAAGTACAGCTGAAGTTAGCACTAAAACAGGCCGGCTTCAGCCCATGAAGATATTTTTTGAACCCCTATCTCTAGCGCATGGGTTCATCTGCTGATCCTAATGAATGGGTGGTGGACATGCCAAAAGAAGTCAAAATAATTTACATGGACTGGGAGATGAATAGCTGGGTGAACCGCTCGTTCTCCAATTGTGTACGGTCGGAGTGATCCTTGGCCCAGGGACACTGTGTGAGGAAATGCCTTCAGCAGTGCACTGGGTTTTGCATCCTGCTCCTGCTGCAAAGGATGGGAATTTTAACATTTACTCCACTGAGGCAGGCCCACCATCAGCACAGCAGAAAGTCCTACCTCTGGTACTAGTTGGAAAATCAGACAGGGTGGGGAAAATCAGGCAGTTGGTGCCTTTCCATTTTCCAGGGTGCTGAAAAGTAAACAGGGAGTATACCTGTCTGCATGGCAACACAGAGCTCAGCACAGAGGTATTTGGACGTGGGGGGGATGTGAATCAGTAAGTCCAAATCTGGATATCACCTGCTCAACTGACCAGCTCAAAACCTGAACTTACGGAGGAAAGAAGAGTTTATGAGCTAAGTTGCCAACACCACAGCAGTGCCAAGCAGTCTGTAGCTTACCCACACAGCTTCCATGCCACGCACTGCTCAGCTCTCCCCCCACACAGCCCCAGGCCAAGCAGCCGTGAGCCCAGGGCCAGGGCCGGGCTCCTGCAGCACTGGTGTCTTGCACAGTGACCTGCGTGAGGACCAAGCCAAAGCTCCCGTGTCACAGTGCGCTCCAGAGGCTGCTCCATCCCTCAGCAGTCCGCCCAGAGCCTGGTGTTTATACAGCTCTTTACTTAGCTTACAGCGAGGATGATTTCTGTTAGACAGTGAAACTTTCACAAGCAAACAGACCGAGCAAACAAGAGCATAATGGATGCACCAAACTCTCGTTAGAGCATCGTGTCTTCGAGAGTCTACATGGTCCATCATCTACATTAAATAACTTTCTTTAGTTAAATGCGTGCATAATGCTTACCTGTCCAAGTGGAGACAGTACTTATATTGTTTCTAATTGTACATTTTTCAGCCTTTAAGCAAGACCAGAGTGCTCTCTTTAAAAACACATTATTATTATTATTATTGTTGTTGCTATTGCTATCGCTATTACCACCTTATGCTTAGAAATGTTTCTTTGCTTTCCTTTACCTCAGTAAAGCAAGAGCAATTATGTAGCTTCATCCATTTCTCTAAAAGGCTATGGAAAAATGTTGCTCTCAAGAAAAAAAAAAAAGATAATTTTTTTACAAATATATAAAACAAAATACTCAAGGCATTTTTGAGAGGCATTCTCACATACTGCTGAAATTACACGCAATGTGTGAAAATTTGCATAACAAATGTGACAAGATGGTTACTTAAGGGACTGAAACAGAAGGAATAAAATATATATTAGATACCTCAGCTCTCATTAATTATTATTCTGAATGAGAAATAATGCCAGGAGCAAGAGGGGTGCCAGAAGAAGAGATGGGGAAATATATTATCATGTATTTAAAACCCTTTAAAAGGTATAATAATAATTAGGAAATTATTACACTACTGATCTTTTTTAGTGGCAGAGCAACCACCTGTTCACACTTTTATTAATCGCTTGCTCGCCTCTTCCTTAAAGATGGTCTATGAAGATCATTAAAGCAAAAGCTACCTGAGTTCAAAGAATTCATGTTATGCAGGAAAAAGAAAAAAAAAAAAATCCCTATAAAATTCATAACGTTAATTAAGAGTCACACATGAAAAGGCAGTACTGTTTCAAGACTGGTTGATAGTAAAACATAAATTGGCTTCAAACAATAGTGATGAAAGAGAGGGAATATTATTATTATTGATTTTGTTAATTTGCTCCAAGTGCCCTGCGTTGCCCAGCTTTGTCTTTCCAGTGCTTCCTAAAATACCATATAGTTAAGGTAGCTCCATGGGGCTTTCTCAGCACAGAGCAGCCATGCGAAATGGTAGCCACAGGAGGTCTGGTCTCCTCCAGCAGTGCTCTGGGCTGATCCGCAGCAGCACATGGCCTCAGACAACATCCCCCAGATGAAGCTGTTGCTAAGATGAAAATCGGAAGCCTTCCTATATCAGGAGATAACGCCAGTTAATGTACGTTTGTTGTCAGGCAGGCATTTGTCTCCTGAATTCCACTGCTACATGCTCACGAGTGTTGCACAGGCCCCCCCACTGCTCATCTCATTCCTTCCTGCCTAGGGATGGGGCTGGAGGGACAGAGGTGTCCTGTTGCTGGATGGATCCCCTCCCCACTGCTGCTGTGGAAAGGTGCACACACAGCAGAAGCACTGTGGGTGTTCGTGCACGCCACGCTCCGTAATTAGCGCGAGCAATTTCACAAGCGTTTCTCGTCATTCCCTCCTTTGGGCTTCGAAACATTACGCTTTATCTGTCCTAAAAGAGAAATCCATTTTTCTACCAACCTCTTTCCTTCAAGTCTCCTATGGAAGCAGCACAGAATATCCTGTTAGCTCCTTGTCGCAGTCAAATCTTGTCTAGGGTTTCCTCAGAGGTTTTGTCTTGACTTTCTCTGGGATTTCCATCTCCCGCAGACGGCAGCTTTGCTTAGAGACAGAAGTCCACGCCATTTTCCCCATTACTCTCCCTCATGTTTCTTTTTTTTTCTATTTCCTCTCTCGAACCCTTTCTGTACCAGCACCACCACTTGAGGGCTATTTTCTCACTGCTTGGCCCTGGTAAACACTTTGGAGGGCTGCTCCTCTGCCTGTCTGCTCCAGCTTCAGAACTCACAAACAAGTCCAGCGGGCCACAGTAGAGGAACATCTATCAGTCCTATGCCATTCTCCTAGTCCACTCTCACATGAGAGATGAATAAAGCAAGCTCAGTATGGTCAGAAATAGGTGAGAGAAAGAAACCCGACATGTAGTGGCGCTCCCACCTTTGCAATTACCTGTTACCATTCCTCATCCACCTGGAAATAACTCCATTCCCTGACATCTCTTTCCATTTTTAAGCTTGACAGCTGGGCCAGGCAGCCTGCAGGGTAAAGGAGGTGGACAGGGAGACAAGACACATTGCACAGGGTCCTCTGCTTCTAAAGGACAGAGAGGGTGCCAGTTTATTGTGCCATTGCATGATCCAACTGTGAGATGACCCGTGTCTTCATTTTAGGTTCTCTGGCACGGCCGTGTGCCCTCAGCCCAGGCCAGGACCCCACGCTACCCTTGGCATGGGCAGGGGTTGTCAGCAGCGGCTCATCGCGGCGCTTGCCCGCAGCAACACGGGAGCCACGCGGCTCCCGATCGGTGGGTGAGAAATGGAGCAGCGTTGCAGCCGCCTCCCACGCTCAACATAAGTGCAGCAGTTAGGAAAAGCTAGCTCCGTCTAAAATCATTTTTAAGAGGGGAAAATAAGGCCCTTTCTGGGGATATTATTTCTAAGTCGTGTTTTACTCTGCCATTAATATACTTTTGGAATGCATGAGAGCTCCTTGCACCCAAGGCAGGTAATAACAGTCTATTAAAAGACACCATCTCTGTTTCCTAATGCTCTATCAAAAGTTCATTGATGAAAATAGCCATCTGACTGCTCTCATCAGCTTTAGAGAATTCCATAAAAGAATGAAATATGCTTTTCTCATAATTCCTTCTGCATGAGATTTATGACAATGTGAGTAACGAATAAACCAGACGCTTGCTGAACAAGACTCAGATTTAAGATGTGCCAATGCAAACAAGGAAAAGATGCACTAAGAGACACATTTCTTGGGAGAAATTTGAAAGTGTTTGCAAGAGCCACAAGTTGCTACATACACCTGGCTACATTCACTGCTAGTGTAAAGGCATACGGCTCCAGGGAAGCCAAAGGTGCTGCATCGGCTTGCTCTAGCAATAAATTTTGTCTTGGAGGCCAGTCATCTGAACAGCTCACAGATGAGAAGAGGACCTTGACAGCATCTGGAAGATGTCCTGGGTGTAACTATACAGCTGATTAAGCAGTAACATGGTTTTTAGCCACCTGCACCTGACGATGTCGTCTGTGTAGAGAACATCACATGCTTGGGGGAAAAAAAAATAGTCCCTTAATATCTGGCAGCACTGTTCGTCCTCCTGCCAACACCAAAAGTCGCAACAGTGGGAATGGACTGTGTGATTAGTGTTGTGAGTTAATGAAATCCCATTTGTCAGCTATTCATCTGTCTTAAACAGTCAGAGGTGCAATGGTCATTGCTGTGCCTCTTTACCATTGTGTCAATAATATGGTCCTGTGAGAGTCAGCTCCAAGATTATCTAAAGCACAGCATTGACACTGGAGATTCTTCATCTGTTTCCAGCTCTGTTACTGGTTTTTGGTGACATTTAACTTATTCTGTCTTTTTCATCTCCAAAACAGAAACAATCATAGAATCATAGAAACATTTAGATTGGAAAAGACCTTTAATGATTCCTTGCCCAATTTCATTGACTTTTAAGGGGCAATCAGATACTACAGATGTAACTGCTCCTTAAGTACTTGTAAACATGCCTGTCTCACTCTGTATGATAAAGCAATCACTACACTTTCACTCAATGCAAACAAACTACTTAGTCATGTACAGTGAGGGTCTAAAACTGCTGGTACTGCTGCTCCACTATCAGTGTTTGACATGCCCACCTATGTGACTGGAGTAAGTTGAGGGGTAACACAGTCCCACACAGAAGCTGAGGATCTGGTCAGTGCTAGAAATGTGAATGATGTGAGGTTAGAGATTCTGAATCTACAAAATTTTGAATCTGCCAAAATGTGAGTCTATACAGCTACAGATGCTCTCTCAAGCTCTCTCTTGGCAAGTGCTCTCTTTACAAACACAGGCATTTTAAGACTTTCAGCATGCCCACATTTGGGTATTATCTGCACCCAGGAAAGCTTATTAGTATCCAAAGTTTTAGACCAAAGATATGAAGCCTGTCAGAGCCACAAATGAGAGCAGAGTGTAAGAGGGGAAGAACCAGCCATTTTGATAAGAGTCAGTACTACAGCTGTACTTTTAACACCCTACTTATTTGTTCAGTTACTCTTTTTTTTTTTTAATTATTTTTTTTTTCAGCTAATTGCATCAAGAAAACTTTATGGAAACTGTTGCCAAATGCTTAGAATGAGAGCAGTTCATTTGTTATTTCAGTCCCAGGTTACTGTGGTAAATTGTACGTGTTCACCTCATGCATTCATTTGTGAACGTTTGACATATCAGTGATTAATTAATATTAATGGTAGAAATCACTTCAAAGTTGCTTTATGGTAGAAGTCACACACAATCCTGGCTCTAATCGCTCAGCACATAAAGAAACATTAATTGATAACCCAGGTTTAATATCCATCAGGAATGGATTCTGTAGGAGGAACAGAGCAATGTTCCCTGTAATCATCCTAGAGGAGATAGAAAGCTTGTTCTACCAACATCAAAGAAGATTAGGCAGCAGAAGCCTGATAGTAAAGTAGCAATTACGGAGGTTTTTTTTAATTCTGTGCACCTGCTTCATCAAAATAATAGGCATCTTTTAGCAAAATAACCTGAAACTCAGTTCACTGACTTTCAATTATCTGATGCTGGGAAATGCATCTGGAGAGACATGAAAAAAGGTGATAGACGCACAGAGAAATAAAGAGAAGGGGGAAATTAGAACGAGGAGAAATATGAGGGCCTGTGTAAGTGGGTGTTATAAATATCCTGTGCCTCAGGCTGATTACAGAATGGGAGTAGTTTTGCTGAGTTAGGACTGTGGCATCAGGTACATTTGACCAAATCCGTCCCTGGTGGAGTGCCTTTGACTACCGTAAACAGCTTACACCAGGGACGGATTTGGTTCATTGCTCTTAAGGGAAATTTTAGGCATCAAACCTTAATGCAAGCAAGGGAAGCACACGGTAACTTTCCACAAACATTTTAGGCTGTGTAACGCAGAACAAAAATTACCGGCCTCAAATTTCCCTTTATCGGGTTCTCTAGCTACACAAGACCAGGACTGACCCCAGAACTTTGTTTCAAAAGGTGAGTCTACAGTTAAATCAGAGTCAGTCTTTCCTGAAGGTGGGAAGGAGAAGAAAGCCCAGATGCAGTTTTCCTTTTACATCAGGGACTGCATCCCAATTTCTGGAATACCACCAGGCAGACCTTGAGAAAAACATTTAAGAAGCCTGCCTGGGGCTTAGGACCCATTCTTGTTAGGGTCTCTGAGTTTTGTCTGGTTTTTAATAAATCCTCAGCTTCTCGGAAAACCCTTTTTCAGAGGACAGCGGGCAATTCAGTTAACCAGTCAGAAAAGCCTCATTGCCATTACCAGGTGGAGTTCTTGCCAGGCTCAGGACAAAATCAAGGACAGCACTTTCCTACCTTTTTTTTTCAGCCTTACATCCCCACTGAACTCACGTTGCCCCTTTATGCACAGCTCACTCTCTCCTACATCTTGTTCTAACTCAGCAATGATCCCCACGTGAAAACTGGGCAGGAGAGTTTTCTCCACGTTTGACCTCCTGAGCCCTTGCAGCTCACGTTTGCGCTCCCATCTCCCTGCAGGAGACCCAAGGTGGAGGGAAATTACCACCACACCACATCCTCCTTTGCACACCTCCTCCCGACTCTACAGCTCCTCCTGCTACACCACAGCCCTGTCTTCAGAGCTCTACATAAAAGGCGGTGGCCTTGTGAGACATAACAGGGGGTGACGGTGGGCTCAGAGCAAGTGTAGACTTGTGCTTAACCAATGGGCAAAAAATGGGCTTTGTGGGAGGCAGAGCCACTGGCCTCCCTTCAGCCGTGCTGCATCCTGGCACATCACACATCTGGCAGATACTGGTCTGTGTGCTGGACGTTGGAGCGCAGAGCACCGTGAACCAACAACCGTGGCTGGCAGACACTGATCCCTCCCGCAAGAATCACAACCACATCCCACTTCGTGTGAACAAGGTAGAAGTAATTCCATTGTAATTAAATAGGAATTTTTGTGTGAATTCCAAATGAACCTTTGTAACATTATCGTTAGTTCTCAATACATCTCTTATTTTACCTCATTAGAATTATTGGTAATAAATGGTAGTAACTGGATTGTAATTAAATAGGAATTAAAATTTGACTTCCTAATGAACTACAGCAAAGTAATCACTATTTCAATATACATTAATTGCTGTTCTGTTAGGAATACAGGCAACTTATTTTTAATGAATTGCTACAAATTATTATGAATATATGGCCTGAGCCTACAAAATAGTCTCACATCAGTAAGTGTGCCTGGTAGGTGTCAGCCAGCTGTGCAGCGAGCAGCTCTAACCAAGGAACTTGGGACTTGCAGCGTGCTAATGCCAGTAGAAAACACACTGAGTTATGACACTTCCATAGTAAACTTTCTTTTCAGAAGGTCACAATTAATTTACATAAAGGCCACACAAGATGCCATCGGGGGTGCCACTGGGGAAGTGGACTAAAGGTGAGAGAAACCAACAGCAATAATACAAGACTAGTGCATTTTTATGTTATTGGTTCCTGTTTGATTATAATAAAAATGCTTTGTAATACGACTCAGGGTGGTGAACTGCATATAGAAAACCCCATTTTATTATTTATACATTCTCTGTACCTAGAAATATATATCATATAGGTATGAACAAAATATCACTTCTATGACTGGTCCAGATTTAAAAGCCATAGATAGTGTTTGCTTCTTTGTGTTACTGTTGAGGATGTAACAGGCGTTTACTATAAGAAACACAAGCTGTGAGAGGCATGCTTGTAAGAGGGAGCACTGACTATCTAATAGAGGTTGTGCATCCACATTCAGGGCAGACTTATTCCGGTTCCATGGGATGGGGAGGGGAGTGAACAAAAACCATGTATGCAACAGCTGAAAAATCATTTTCGCTTTGAAAGCTGGCAGTATGGGTCCCACCAAGCAGCCTCTCAGTTACCTTCTGTCTCCGAAGTGACTGTCAGGAAGCTGGATTTCCAGGCTTTCGCAGGTGTAAGTTCTCCCCGTTAACTACTGAGGAATTTTCTGCCATCCAGGCTTCTCATTTCTGGCCCGCCGCCTCATGTTGTTGATTTCTAGGGGACAGCAGCGGACAGCCCTGGCAAACATGGGTCAGCCAGCTCCCTTCCACAGTTACGTGATGGCAAGGCCTGTCTCACCATGGTTTTACATGTTCTGAAGTACCTTCATGCCTCCATTTGTTCGCCATCCCTACCATTTTAGCTCTCATCATACCGCAAAGACAGTCTCTAGCTCTGACATTTACAACCCCTCTGGATTTCCAGACCCATCAGGGGAAATTCAGATTCGGGCTCTGGTTGGGATCTGCGAGAGCCACGAGTGGGCTTGGGAGAGGGCAGCTCACTGCTTAGGCATCTTCGTTACACACAAATTTAAATCAGAGGGATTGAACAGGGCAAGGAAACTCACTTTTTCAATTTTGTTACCTAATCAAAACTCTGAAGCTTTCTAGTGCTGGAGAGTGTTCACATATCATCCACTTTCCATATCCAATGCTGACAAAACAATAAGGCAGGAATAACATAAGTCGTGAGAAAACGAGTCTGTCTCATAAATCTTCACAGGAAAGTGGCTGCTGTTTTATGTTATTGCAGTGTGTTGTTTCCAATGAAGTGATTACTGTTAGATGTATTTTTAAATTGCTTTTGGTATTTTTAAAAATACATGACTTTGAGAGTGATAGAAACAAGATTGAGTGGCAGTAGACAGTGCCTACAATATGATTAACTTTTTCCCAGACCAGCTACTTCTGAAATTAAGGTTACCAACACAGCTATCATCAACTTTCTCCTGTCTGAAAAGGGCTCATTGGAGTCTGCAAAATGTACACAATTATCCGACGGCCACCTAAACCCTCCTCCTGCTTCAGGCACTAGACGGGCTTGCGTTCTGCTTCAAGATGTTTGATTAACAATTGCTTGTGTTATTTTAAAGTGTGAATGTGCATATTTATGCACTAAAGCTCTGTAACACAGAGCCTCAGCTTACATCCAGTTGTGACTGAGAAGTGTGGTTTCTGTCCACGAAGGGCAGAAACAGGTTTGTGTGTTAATGGCTTCGACCAAGGCGCACACACTTCCAGAAAGGCTGGGCTACTTTTTAGATAAAGTTCATTCAGAAGACATTCAAGGCAATAAATACCAAGTGAGAGGCTTTCTCAGGGCTTTACAAGTCATTAAAACTTCAGGTAGATTTTACCTACCGAAGGCTTTGCCTGTGGCTTGCTGAGCTCATGCAGTCCATTTCCTGGATATCATCGCGTCCCTCCGAGCAGCTAACGAAGGCTGTAACTATCCCAGGCCCACCTACAGGGTTCTTCCTGTTGCCGTGTGCTGCACAAACCAGGCACTACAGGGTTAAGCTTACCCAGACAAGAGGAGACTCAATAAGAGGCAAAAGGAAAATGAATTAGAGGAAAATCAACAGGCAGCAAAGGAAAAACTAAATTACATTTCATGTACACACATGCACTCTTTTGGCTGGAGGGGCAGAAAATGTAGCCAAAACCAGGCTGTTTTCATTCTAAACAGTGCATCAATCCATTGATTAATTTTACACTTTGTTCCTTATGAACCTGGGCTGGGGCCATGAATGCTGCTATGAAAAGAAGAATATAGCCAAAAAGGAACTCTTAAAAAGTTGGCAGCCGTTTCAAGGCAATGTGTCTGGCCAGCAGGAAGGAGATGGCTCCTCCAGGGAAGTGTATGGAACTGTAAAACCATTTGTGAACCGGCCCTGCTCAGTTTATAAGGTGTGTGACTGACTTCAAGTCAAGTTTCCTGCACAAATTTGTGACTTGTAAATCGAATGATAAAAGTAGTCTTAAGTATCATTTTTCCAAAAGGGCATTACAAGATTGGTTAAGAATGACTGTATTTCCTTACTAATACCATTAACTTCAGAATTGTTTCCATCCATTACTGAGTCAAACAAGGAGGGGTTACCATAAATTGCTACATGCTGTAAGGTTCAGCTGGTCAGCTATATGGTAAGAGAAAGCAGAAATAAAACAAAAACAAATAAAGGAATACAATAAAACACCATGGACTAACTTCAGGCTCGGTGTAATCCAATGCAAGTGGAAATTAATGGAGATGTGCTTGCTCACACCAAGGCTGACACATCCCTTGGCCACAGACCAAAGGGAGGCAGCTAACCTCATCTTCCTGTGTTGTTTCCCAGGAACAGCTACAGTGAGCAGGAGCAGGCTACTAGCTCATCATTTTCCAGTTACCTGCTATCTGCTGCCTAAGTGTTTCCTGAAAAGCTTAATTTACCTCAGGATTTCCCTTCCTTAAGTGTGTATTCCTTTCAGCAAGTTAGGAGGTTAAAGAATTATTTGGGAAATACCCCTCAAATCTCTCCAAGATAAGCTAAGAGTGACTTTAAGTAGGTGGAGGTCTGTGTAAGATCTCAAGAAAATGGGACAGAAGGAGAGGGGATTTCTGCCTGGGAGATGATGTCTTCCTCGTCCAGACCACATTGCTTAGTGGGGGTTAGGGCTGGGAGTGTCTACTTACAGGAGCTGCAGATATCCCATGATACTGCTTATCTTGTTTGCATCAGGCAAGTGATAATTCGAATCCCACCTACAGATGGGGAAACTCACCTTCTGTAGTAGACTAACACAATGCCAGGACACCACCTAAATGCCTTAAAATGGGGAGCTGCAGAGGATCAGAGCAGCACAGGTTTCATACAGGCAATCTGACCTGATCAGGCATTCCCCTGATGGACACACAAAGCTCCGTGGTCAGCTCACATAGAACCGTGGAATCATAAAATCATTCCCGTTGGAAAAGACCCTTAAGATCATCGAGTCCAAACATAAACCTAATACTGCCAAGTCAATCGCTAAACCATATCCCTCAGCACCACATCTACACATCTTTTAAATACTCCAGGGATGATGACTCAACCATTTCCCTGGGCAGCCTGTTCCAATGTTGACAACTATTCAGTGAAGCATTTTTTCCCAGTATCCAATCTAAACCTCCCCTGGTGCAACTGGAGGCCATTTCCTCTTGTCCAATCACTTTTTACTTGGGAAAAGAGACCAACACTCACCTCACTACAACCTTCTTTCAGATTGTTGTGAAGAGCAATAAAGTCTCCCCTGAGCCTCCTTTTCTCCAGGCTAAACAATCCCAGTTCCCTCAGCTGTTCCTCGTAAGACTTGTGCTCTAGACCCTCTACCAGCTTTGTTGCCCTTCTCTGGACACACTCCAGCATCTCAGTGTCCTTCCTGTAGTGAGGGGCCCAAACCTGAACACAGTACTCAAGGTGCAGCCCCACCAGTGCCTCACAGAACAGTTTGGCTCAATGGTGTATTCAACTATGTGTTCAAATTTGACAATAAAAATAATTTTATTTAGATGAGGTTCTAAACCATTGCTCATCTAAACCACAAAGCTGATCCTGCTTAAGTTGTTTGACTACCCAGCCTTCAGTTTGCCTAAGAGCCAAGACCTTCAGCATAAACACTTCTGAGCAAACAGGTTCAAAAAAGTCTCTGCACAGAAACCATTCTTTCCTTTCTCACTGCATTTCAATATTGGTAATTCCTAATTAATCACAGACTTTTACACAGCCTCCCCCTTGCCCAAGTTTTACGGTTGAAGTTTTGTTTGGACTACTCTTCACCCAGCTGAACAGTGCTTGAGGGTCAACAGAGCTATGCAATGTGCTGTGAAAAGTGATGCTTCTTTTAAGAGGCCTCATTTTTGAAATAACTTTTATGTTTGGAAATAACTTTGAAATGAGGACTTGCACAGATTTGTTTTCTTAGCACAGCAATTAGCTTCATGAGCAGTGACTGGCTGCAGTGCCTTCTGCCATGTCTGACACATTAAATAAATTATTCACTCAGTTCATTAGTTGGCAATACTGTTTGTAATACCTGCAGAGTTACAGGACACGCAGCAAAGCCATAGATCATCTCAAATGGAAAAATGAAGTCAGGTTTTGCTGCTCCCACGTAAACGAAAAAAAGGATGGGAAAATAGGTAAGTAAGATACTGTTTTTCCTCCCATTAAAAGAAACTGCCCCTCTGCCCTGTTCCCTTTTTGATAATCAGATTACAATCCTCTCCTTCCCACTAGGTTGGACAGCCTCAGGAAAAAAACCCACAACATTGCCTCTGGTGGAAATACCCTCAGCATTGGTCACTCTTCAAAGTACAATGTCACAGCATCAAGAAAAAGCTTATTATTTTCCCTGCTAGTTCATCTCACTGTTGCAAGTCATCTATCTGTCAGGCTCTACACAGGCAAGCAGCAGCAACCAGACACCTTTCTGAAAAGGTGGAAGCTGGGGCAAGGAAGTGTGTGGGGTGTCTTTTGTACTTGCTGGTCTCCAGCTGGGTCACTGGGACAGATTCACAGCATCAGCTGCTCTCACAGGAGGTGGGATGAGCTGTGGAGACAGCACCTATTGATATAACAGCTTTTCACCCCACACACCCGTACACAAGCAGGTCCACGACTGGATCTGCAGTTGTGAAGTGTGGACAGAGACACCCCTACTGCTGGTCTGAGCTGCTGGCACACAGACATGGCTCTTAAGGAACCCAGTCTGAAAGCAGAAGGTGGAGCTGGACTTGGCCGAGAGCACTAGGGCTTTTCATGAGTGGGTGTGTGGTGGGCACCAGGTAGAGACTGCAAAGGGCCACTCAGACATGCAGGTCTTCCACCTTCATTACTGTCCAGCAGGCTGTGCAGTCAGGGCCCTGGCCTGGGGTGATACAACATCTAGGATCTTACCGTGCAGGGGATGACATTTAAAGAGAAAAGGGGACTTTTAAATACCACTTGCCAGTTGATCTTAACTAGAGATGGCAGGGCAGGAGGATGAGGAGACCTTTGGAGCATTGCCCTGCTCTTCCAGCCTCATCATTCAAAACAGCCCCTCCCCCCAAAAAAGCTCACATCCAGCCATCTTCAACTACATCCTTGAGCTCAAGATTTCCTCGGCCAAAGGAGAGTTGTCCTTTCTTCAAAAGCACTACAGCCAGCCACTAGTGACCACCAGTCAGGAAACACCACACAATGAAACGAGTGAGATTCAGGCCACAATGCTGTGATGCATCTTAAAGAGCTAAGCACCTGTAATTAAGCTCCTAAATACATATTCAAGCATCTAAACGGGTGACATGATTTTTCAGAAGTGGTAAGCAGTGATGGCAGTGGAGGCACCAAGCTGAACTCCAGTACATGTGGCGACCACATGCTCACCTCTAGCAGAGCTGCCACCCTGAAGCAGGCATTGGATGACTTATTCCTTTATTTAAGATTTAGCCACTTTAGGTCAGCTGCACTCTTCCCAATCACATGCCATGGATGACACAGGTCTGCTATGTAAAAAAACTGTTGTGTAAAGAAGAGGTGAAAGGAGAGAAGAAATCTAATAAATACTCCATTATTTCCAGCGTATATTATGCAAAATTTGGCATGAAATCTTTATCCCACATGAATGTGAAGGTCACTTATTTGTTCATTAAATTCTCCTCAGTCTACATCATTATGCTCATAGTTTTTCTTATACTTAATGTAGTAAGGGCCTGCCAAACTCATTAGACATCAGCTGATAAATGGATTTGAACTCACAATCTGTTAAAAATCACATAGGCACATTAGAGCAGTTATTTCCACGGCTTAGAGACCGTATACATTTAAATCTTCCCAGAGAGGATTTTGAGCATTTTTGATCCAGTGCAGTAGACTCAACACATAATTCAAGTCTGCTTGCTGTAAAAATTTACAGGCTGGGATCTTAGTATCAACCAGTCATAAATCAAATCTGCACACTTAAAAATGTGGTAGTGGCAAAACTGTTGGAGAGGGCGTAAACATCATCAAGCTCATTGTCATGCAGCACTTGCATTGGAATAATAGGAGGAGATACCGTTAAATGTTCCATATATTTTCTCTCTTCTGGCAGAATCTGTACATATAACATATAACCCCGTGCAATTTCCAGCCAGGGCAAATCTCTGGATGAGGAAGAGCTTCTGAAGCTATCCTAGATTCTCACTCTAGTGTCACGACTTCAAATAAGCCTTTACATGAAACGTGGACAGAGGGGAACACGGGGCATGTTTATGCCATAGTTTATGTTTCACTTACTCATTGCTCTTTATTGTAATTTCCCCCAACTGATGATAAAATGCTTAAAAAGCACTGGGCTGATAATTTGCAGGCTCTCCTGCTGCTCTGTTTGTTATAAAGCTACTTGTGTCTCCAGGAGACTCTTTCTTCCTTTTGGATTTATGAGCCTAATGAACCACTGTTATTCTCCATCACAGGAGCCAGTGATGCTGTGACATTATAGCAGGAAGATTTGAAAAGTTATGAGAAAGCACTTGAAACAAACTGCTGCTCTTAATAAGTGCCTCTTGTCTTCAGTGTGGTCTGAGGAAGATCTAAGTGAGCTAATGAATGAAAAGAATAAGCCATGTCCTGCGCTAACCCTGCAAGCTCCACTGCAGAGTAAGTAGTGCTAGTGAGACAAATCCTCTGCTGGGATGAACAGCATTTATCAGTGGCAGGATGCTGATACACATCTCCACCGAAGGGCCCACTCAGCCTACAAGGAGCTCTGAATCCTCAGGACAGTTTAGATTTTCCAGATGAGGCTTGTTGGATGTGTGAGACTAAATACAATTAAATTAAACTGCAATTAAATTTAACTTCTACCTTACCGAAAGCTCTTTCACAGAGCTGAGCTGGCTGACTAGACAGCCTTTTGCCCCCTAGGCACTCTAGATTCACTCAACTACATCTTTTTAGTGGACCATTCTTGACAGTCACCAAATTCAGATAATTTCAAACCAAAGAAACAGAGGTGGGGGAAAAGAGGCTGCTTCCTGAAGACCAGCTGCAGACTGCTGGTCACCTGGTTATTTCCATAAAGGAGCATATTTCTGCCTACCATGGCAGGACACAATGAAGAGAAAGGCAATACCATGGCAAGGCCAGCCCCAGGCCATTTAGGAAGTTATAGGTCTTAACCCAGACCTTCATCTACACCTGGAGACCATTAAGAAGTCCATGTAAAGCCTGGGGCACATGGTTCATTGGGTCCCAGTGAGATGTCCCAGAGTTAAAAAGCATGTCCTGTTCAGAGCACCATTGTGCAAGCTGTTGTTATCAAAGAGGCAGTTCTTGGACCCAAAAATTTACTCCAGCTAAAAAAGCATGGGGAGCAAACCAGAAGCGAGTTGCCCAGTGTTAGGCAATAAGTCAACAGCAGCACTAGAACCCAGGCATCTTGGCTGGGAGCGCAAGCGAGACACCAGCATGTTCTGGCAAGGTTTCTGCTGCCTTTGGCTGTTCTGCTGGATTCCCAGAGACAAGTGGGTTGAGCCAGTTGAGCCATGCTGCCTATTGGGACAGAACCTGAGACGATGCCAGTCCCTCCCCACCCGAGACGTCCCTGCCTGCAGAGCCAGTTGGCTCCCGCCAGGCTCAAATCAGAGTGTCAGACAACACCTCCCCAGTGTGTCTGGTAAGGGAGCTTACCTGTTGGACGACCCTGAGCCGTGGGCTTCTGCAATAGTCTTGACACGCTGCTTATTGTCCAGGGAGGATGATAGAGGCGTCTGGATGTTATTTTTGCAGGTGAGCAGTCTTGCCAAAATAATGAGACCTCCCACCACACATGATACTTAAGCGTGCTGTCAAGTCTGTGTATTATTCACAAAAGCTCTGCTGTCTTCAGTTACTCAGTAATCATCACATCTTTCACCATGGCACACATATCTCTGCAATCGTACTCATTACGAAACCACGGTGGCATAACAGAAAACAATGACACGTTCCTTCTTTTTTTCAGTGCCACAGTGAGATTGGGACCTCAGCGCAATGCAGGTCATTTAGCCAGCAAAATTTTAGTGGAAGATGTATGGCAACATGCCAATCAATGGTTTGAAAAACTCAAACTAGGTGACTCTGTTAAAAAGCATGCAAAAGCCCCAATTACAATCAGTTAAAAGCAATAAGCATGCAAATTATTTTAAAACAAACTTTAATTAATTTCAGCATATGTTTCACTTAGACTGATTAGTCAAATCTGATTTTCTGAAAAGAAACAATAAACATCTGCTAATGATGATTTACATATTACTGCTCACATGGCCTGCAGTGTGTTCTGTGGTGATGGAGGTTCCGCACAGCACAGGGAAGCGACATCGTGCTGTGTCAGCTACCCCCAGCCTGCAGCCTTCAGGTACAGAGAGTGGCAAAAATAATTCTTTGCTAAAATGGCCAGACGTGCCCTAAAAAAAACGTGATGGTGTTTGCATGAACAATATGAACAACTGTCCCAGTAAAGGCTTTCCTTTTTAATAATCGCTCTTCGGATGAGAGGCAAAGCAGCTTGAAGCCTGGGCTCACAGGACCCCAAGCTGAAGCTCTCCACAGCCTGACCGAGCTGTAGTCCAAGATGCCAAATGAGAAGCTGTTCAGGCAGGTACATTCAGAATAACAAGAGGGGCTTAACCTATTCTTCAGATTCCACTTCCCTCTAAAATCAATAGGAAAAAAAAAAATAATTTGCTATAAACACATAATTTAGCCAACACAATCACTTATTCTCTGTTCACTGTATGGGGAGACAGGAGGTGATAATCCTGCATAGTCAGGAGGCTAAAACCCTCTTTACGCCCAAGACTCCATCGTGGGAGGCCTGACTACAGTCCCCTCATACCTTTGGGCCTGTAGCTCACAGTAATGTAAATATTTAAAAATCCATGGCGTTTTATATTCACAAGGCTGATAATGGAATGGCTTTAATATCCTTGCAACACCAAATCCAGATTAACGTGATAGTAGTGGCTCCCAAGCAATTTATTAGCACTCCTATCCAACATGTAGTAATCCTAGAGGGGGAAAAAAGGGGAAAAAAAGAAGTCCTGCCAATGTATAGTGTACACCAAGCTGCTGGATGTTGCATTCCAAGAGTTATTTCAGTTGTAGAAACCACGTGGCACCATTACTTGGCATGAAGAGAGGATAAAGAGAGAACGCTCTATGACAGGTGTTGCTTTAAATATTTTGAAGATATGCATCAGGAATAGTTCATAAAAGTGCTTCCAAAGTAGCTCTTACACCCACTGGGCTTGGCAGTCCTCACTCTTAAAAATCATGAACTTGGCGCAGTAGTCTCCTAAATCTTTTAAACTAGCTTAATCTTCCCAGTAATGAAACGTGCACTCAGATAGATGGGCGCATTTATCTGAAACTCACTTATTTACAAGCAACTAAAACATGAAATTAGCTGGTCGTGGAAGGCAGCTTCGTACTTCCCAACTCTTCTGCTATCATAAATCAACCCGTTCAAGAGGGTGCCACATTTGTTTTTCCCATTCTCACATCCTGTATGAACGCTCATTTCCCATTTAATGCCAAAGATGATCCTCTGGAGATGCCTCTGCACAATTCTGTGATTTCTGGCTTCGGTGGGGTTCAAAGTGTGTGTGTTGGCAGACATCGGGAGGTTTACAAAATCTGGAGTTCTGGGAACATTTCAATGGAGGTTCCTTTACCAAACAATGCTACTGCGGTGCAGGCATCGAACGCGAATGAAAACAGTAGGATCTCCACGTTTCCACCAATTACCTCTCTGCAGAGAGCAATCCAGCGAGCAGGAAACAGAGCTGCACTTCACATCTATGCTCCTTTTGTACTCCCACTGCTGCGGAGGCTCAAGCGCCCGGACAGACAGCTAGATGCACTCATCACAACCACTCAACGCTTTCTGGGAACACTCCTTCTGCAGAAGGTTCTTGTAACTCTTCCATGGGGAAGGAGAGCAGCCTTAACTTCTTAGGCATAAAGAAGTAACCCCTCAATCTTCTGCACAGCTTGGCAAAATAAAGGATTTTCCAGGGTTGCTCACCATCATATTCGCCAGTGTGTCCTTGCTCCCGTGTGCTATTTCTGCATGGCAAAGCGTTCTGTGGCCAAGTAGGACCAATATGCCAGATATTTACAGCTTTAGGAGTCAAAATCAATATTGAAACTTCTCTTTAGGGAATTCCTTTCAGAAATTACACTACCCCAAGCAGAGACCACTTTTTCGTGACCGTAGAGAATAGCACACCTTGGAAGGAGGAAACACCAGAGCAACAGATCAAGGCTCAGGACTGTTAGCTGAAAACACCATCACTAAGCCAGCCAGACCCTGGGCAATCACAGAGCCTCTCCACGCTTCATCTAATTGGAAGATAGTGCCAACTGGCTTCTATCAGAAAAAGCAAGCAGCTTTTTCAAGGTTAAAACATGTCAGCAGTTTCCCTAAGATCAGAATTTGCCTCTTATTGTTCTTTTATAATACGGCGCTTAAGGCATTTTAAAAAAAAAAATAAATAAAAAGAGTGCTTTTCTCACTTGCCCGGGAGAATGGCATATTCATAAATGTGCCTTCATTTCCCTTTTTACACCAAATTATCACCTGTCACCTGGTCATCTCAGATGTATGACTACTACAAGGACTTCTCTTTATTATAGAAAATTTTCAAGTACTGGATTTAAAATAGCACGAAGACCAGCACCATGCTTAAGAATACAACCCAGACCACAAAAATAGGAAAAGAATCTGTTTCTACAGAAACTTTTAGAAAAGAATCAGCAACTCTTCATTCACTCCTATATCCTCTTTGAAGTCTGGAGTAAAGATTTGCTGAGAAAATCAGTTACATGTGAATATACCAGATGATGAGTCAGAAAAACTCTGGGCAAGAATTCAGCAAATCTCAGTTTTACCAGTGTTCATATGCTTCTAAAACAAGATCCTAAGGAGCTTGTTGTCAGGCACAGGAGAAACTGGGCATGCTGGATATGCAGCTATTATCAGCCAGCAAACTGCATACATGTGTGAGATGGAGGTGGCTTCTCACAAATCCTACTCTCCCCTAAATACAGGGGTCCTCAAATTTTGTTAGCCTGGGAACAACTGTGAACAAAAAACCTTCTGCCAGAATCTCAGACTTTTCTCATCTTGTCTGTGTCAATTCGAACATTTTAATTCCTTGGTGATACAAGCAACACTGGAGGGTCTCAAAGGTGACACAAGATGCTTATGTTGTAAGAGATGTCTTTTCTGACAGGTATCAAATAGCACCTCCATCTTCCTCTGGAAAAAATGAAAGAGGGGAACAGAATAAAATATACAACGTGATAGCAAAGCTCTTTGTCTTTAAGAGCAAAACTCCCATCCTGTGTGAAGAATATGAAGGAAACAGATGTTCCCATGTGGAGTTTCATGGCTAGATCATTAAAGGGATAACATAATTTCTCCTATCTGCATGTGTCTTGCTCAGACTAGCACAGCAAAACTTTTTCCTCCTGACATAATGATTCTTGATTAAGAACCAGATTCTGACCAGTTCTGAGGTTAATGAGCATAAATACCATGATGGCACTTTCTCCATAAGCACCCTGCATCAGAAGCTGAAAAATTAGCCTATGTGCCCTGGGAAGCACAGGCACTTTTCTCTGTTAGTTTCTAGAAGTAGGCATTTCTTCGTAGGAATAATCCTGCCAAGGACAGGACAGAGGTGCAGGGGTTTCTGGACACCCTCGCTACCTGGCTAGTGATTATAAACAGTTCTGCTTTGGGGTCCACAAGCTAACATCAGCCTCAAATCCCAGTTATGCAACTGAGTTCCCACCAAACTGACTTTGAAGTGTCCGGACCGTAGACAGGGTTTCAGTCCTCAGCTTTGGGAGCCAACCAAGAGTGCAAGTCTCTCAGACCCCCTGGAAGAGAAGGGTGCACATCACTAAACCCTCTATACCGTGCCATGCTTCCTCAGCAATCATGAGGCATTAATGGACAGAATTTGTCCTCTGGAAGGTCACAACTGACATTTTACCACCAGGCCATACACCCTTTCTCAGCTTTTCACTCTAGATTTTGAGCAACTGTATTGAGTACTTTTCAGGTCAGCAACTTTACTCTTAGGGTAACCCTGATTTCCATCTACAAATAAAAGCAGAAAACACGAAGTACATTCCTGGGAAAGTCAGTAGTTAAGAATCACCTACGTAACCATGTTATGTCCACGAGAGCTCCTAGAAAAAAGGTCACCATGTATTTATCTGGCTGTGCACTCAGTAGGAAGTATTCTCTGTAAGAAGTGCTTTTAGCAACAGTTAACATTTTCAAGACAATATGTCAGCTAACGGTAACCTTTGAGAGGAGGGTTCGAAGAAAGGTTAAGGCAAGTTAACCTAAATAGCTTAGAGAAATAAAGAGAAGTGTTGGAGGTAATTAATACTTGAGAGGGAATAATGTAAAGGAGAAGAAAGACTTATTTAAAGTTGGCCAAGTGCAATGTACTACAAGAGGTAATGGCTTTAAATTAAAGGAGGGCAAGTTTAGATTAGATAACAAGAAAAAAACTTTCCAACAGGAACAGTAATTCAACAGCATAGCAGTCTGAAGAGAGAAGCAGCGCAAACGTTATCAACAGACACATTCCAGCTGACGCCAGAGAGCACTCTCACAGGGAAAATTCCTGGGATAAACCACAAGAGATCCCAGTGATTTGACTCAACAATCTATAAAGACCATTCCAAACCCAACGTCTATGATCCTGTGATTAACACACACATCACCTATTAATCTTACATGTTCCAATGGCTACCGCTTCCCACTTAAAGCATACTCACCTGACAAAGATGGATGGTGGATTGTAGAACCATAATGTAGCCCTACAATGGATTATTGGTCTGATCCTCCCCTCAGCCATGCATCACATCTCACCTCATATACGTTATGTCACAGTAAATTTTCAACGGCCAGCCCCCTCGCCCAGAAAAGCCAGATGCAAGAACCAAGTTGGAAAAGTTAGAAAGTGTTTCAGGTATTGGTTTAGTAGCACGTTTGGTTGACCACAGTTTGTAAATGTGCTGAAATGTTTCAAAATGAAAATGATTGGATCTTCTAGCAACATGGCATCAGCTCCTACTTTATGATCTTATTTGCCATGATCTTTATAATTCCGAAAGATTCACATTTCCTTCCTCAATCTCATACTTGTCCTTCAGCCTACAGTATCAGCTGTTAACCTCTTCTTTGTTTGCCAGGGCAGTTCTTCAACTGAATTGCGAAAAGATTTGGTGGCTTCTGGTAAGGAATAGAAAAGATGTTTCATGGTCTGAAAGAGGAAACAGCATAGGATCTTATCTGTAACACAGTATACCATATAATTAGCAGAAGCATTGTCTCACTCTGATTAAAACCATATTCCTGACAGCACAGTTCTTCTGCTGTTCATGTCACTAAACCAGACATTCCCTCAAGATTAAAATTTCTCAGAAAAGTACAGGGAAGTTGAAGACATCCCACAGGAAACTAGTAAGTGGCTCCAAAAGTACAGTGGTTGATCTCAGTGAGGGTACCAGCGGGGCAAAGAACTGCAGGAATAGGGCCAGATCGACTGTGATATTTATGTGCTTAGCTACTGAGAGACACTGACTCATGCTGGGATAGAAAGACATGGTCAGAAACACAGCCATGAAATTAGGGATCCCAGGTTTTCCTCCCAGCTTCACCACTGACTACCCACAAGGTTGTGTACATAATAACAAAACAGTGCAGGCTTGCAAAGGCTAATTTATGGACTTTGAACCGCTTGACTTCTGGCTAGGTTATGCCTCCCCTGCAGCTGTGAGATGAAGTAGAATGAAGCCTTAAAAGGGTTTGCCTAGGGGACTTGGGAGCGAGATTTGCAGTGTCAGCTCTCAGCTGAGGGTTGAAACCCCAGCTAGCTCCATAATCACAAAAGTTTCTCGCAGCTTCCTTAAAGTAGAGGTTGGATCTCTGAAGCACCTAGTAACAAAATCATGTTAGTAATGTAGACTAAGCTTCTGATAGCCACTCAGATGCTTTTTCAGTGTTCGTGTAAGTCATCATGCAGGCAACATCTGTGTCATGTCTTTCTCCTGATGGGCTGTCCCATATGGCCATGATGGGTGCAGATTCCCCGCTTTCAGGCAGAGTTCTGCGATCACAGAATCATACAATCATTTAGATTGGAAAAGACCTTTAAAATCATCAAGTCCAGCCACTAACCCTACTCTACCAAGTCCAGCACTAAGCCATATCCCCAAGAACCACATCTAGACGGCTTTTAAACACATCCAGGGATGGTGACTCCACCACCTCCCAGGGCTTCCAATGCCTGACAATCCTTTTGGTGAAAACACTTTTTTTGTGTCCAGCCTAAACTTCCCCTGGAGCAGCTTGAGACCATTCCCTCTTGTTTTATCACTAGTTAATTCTAAGAAGAGACAAGTGCCTACATCTCTACAACATCCTTTCAGGTAGTTGTAGAAAGCAATAAGGGGCAGATGGGTCTGTCTTGGACTGAGCTCTGACAGGAAGAGTTACAGTTCTCTTTACAAGAAAAATTCTGGTCAAAACGTTAACAATCCTAAAAACTCCAGGTTGCCAGAAAAGGTTGCAAGCAAAAATTATGCTTTACTACTATTCTATTTCCCTAGGTAACTTTAATTTTGCTTGCTATTGTACATACATTGCTACACAGTCTTGTATCGACAGCCTCAAAAATAAAGCTAACTATATGTGGCCTACAAATCCATATATATCCTAAGTCTGGAATGGATGAAGAAACAAGCAGACTGGATATTCAAGTGATGGATGATAAGCTCAGCATGGGAAGCAGATGATCTCTGTAATCATTCGTATGCAAGTTTTCTACGCAACATCGTATTATGTATAGATATAAGCAGTTTGGAAGGTAAGGGGTCAAATGTAACTCCGCTATTTTGCGGCCATAGCGTTCACTTAACATAGGGTTTAGAGGTGACATCTATAAATCATGCATATCCTAAAAAAGTTGCCAAATACATGGTCAAAAATAGTTCTTGCTAATGTATTTGTCACCCATTCATACTTCTGTGCTTACCAGATCTAGTTATGATTTCCATCACTGGAAGGTTTGAGTAGTATACATAGTGATATTAGTCAGACCAAAAGATTAGTGGCAGAGGATTGTCCAGGGTTAACAGAAGCATTTAATCTTATAGCCACAATGTAAGATTCTGCCATCTCTCTTCTCAACAGGTTAATTCATGAACATTTATTGATGGCTGCAGTGACGGTGGGCTTAGAAGAGGCAATACAATAAAAAGGGATTATAAAGAAGAACTTGAAGAGAAAAGGAAGAGAAACCCATTGATTTATTATGCAGATCTTCAGATAGACCCGGGTCTAGATTAACAGAAATCAGCTAGCCAAAAGAAAAATTTAAGCTGAATAAAGTTGAGTAAAAAGTACATTTCATTTCAGCAAAGAAACTCACGAACCAGTGCTGCTGGCCAAGGCTATCTCAACACAGCACCTCATCACATCTCTGCTAAAGAAATTGTGCCTTTACAACTTTTATTGACTTACAACAGATGTCATGTTCTGCCCCAGCCCTGTCACACTCCGCAGAGTATTTCACATGCTCCCATTCGTCCTTAGAGCAACTAGAAGCCTTCCCGGGAAAATAAAAGAGAAAAACCCAGAGCTACAAGTTCCTGTGGACACGTACCCTGACATGCTCAGGGAGTCAGAAATTGATGCTGAAGTACAAGAATCTCTCTGCACGTTAAATCACCTTTTCTCTGAGGAAAAAGAGCTGCACAGAGTCATATTAAATACGGTTGTCTTCAAAGACCATATGACCATACATTTGCCAAAAGATGACTAGAGCTAAGCTGGCTATAAAGTATGAGCTGGAGATTTGAAGAGGTTTTGGCTCATCAAAGGAATGAGATACTTAGAACAGCTGTCCAACAGAGCAAAGAGCCCAAACCCACTTTAAGGTGGAGCTTAATAAATGAATTAGAGAAATTGCAGGATTGACTTATCTGCAACAAAATCATATTTGGGGAAACAAATGGTTCTTGTAAGTCATTGATTTGCTTCCTGGCATCAGTTTCAGAAATGTCCAGCAGTGTTACAAGGTGATCTGAGATGTCCAAGTGCTGCCACAGTTCAGGTTAAAGGTTACAGGTAACATGGTCTTCCAGAATAAAAACTGTATTTGTGGTCAGAATCCACTTAGACTTTGCCTATAGGGTTTTTTTAGTTCTTGTTCTACCATCTACCTCAGATGCTAAATGCCTTGCACTGTACAAACGAGAGGTAAGAGTCAAACAAGCATTAGTTCATGACACTTGCGTTTTCTTCACAAACTATCCCAGCACCCACAGCCCACACACTGTACCTTGGATCTCCAGCCATCCACTCCACACTTTCCTACACCCATGCCCACCAACAACAGCATTCGCCTCGTTGCTCCCAGCTGACTGTGGCTGAAGCCAGTGAGGCACTTTCCCCATGACCGCATTAGGCACTGGCTCTGGCTCTTATTTCCCAGCAAAATGGTGGGAGCAATGTGACTAACTTGTCTGCAATTCCAGCAGCACAGCCTGTGTTTGGGTGTACCCGATGCCTGCCCAGAGTCCTGGTGACTTCAGCGGAGGGTGGGTGCGTGTGGCTCTCCGCGTGCCTCAGCGCACGGCCGGGGCATCCCAACAGTCTGGAACAATGGAGGAAAACAAGCAGCAAAACTCCCTTCTGTAGCCACTGGCAGTGACTATACATGGCACACACATACATTCACGTGTGCTGCTTTTCTGCACGAGTGTGCTACTTTGCCTGTGCAGCCACACGAGCTCCTGCCGCTCGTGTCCCAAGGAGCTGCGTGCAGGAGGCTGGAGATCAAAACTCACCCCCTGCCTTTAGTCCCTCATCAGACACCAAAGGCATTCACACTCCAGAACGGGTCTCTATGAGCCTTTTATTAATACTGTACATTTTGTGGGTGACTGAAATTACTCAGTTTCTAGCTCGCTGTCTTACGATTCACAGGGGCTTATTATTAATGGCCCAGTAAAACAATATACAGCCTGTTGTATCTTTATTCAGCAGTCGGTAATGACCAAGTTAGAGAAATCATTATAGACCTATGGGTTTTCTAAGGCCTTTTGAAGGTAATGGCAGTAAAATATGCATATATTAATGTTACTTGAAGAAGGCAGAATATAGTGGCAGTATAAGCAATAATACAGCACCGTGTAATAAAAATTGAAAATTCTTTTCCCTAAGTGTAAATATAAAATACCTCTGGGGGACATATCTAAAGGAAGAGTGTTTCAATAACACATAGTTAAACTCAAAATTATATTTTTCAAAGCTATCCAAGTATAGTCTACTAAATAAACCATAAAATAAAACAACATTTTACAAGGAAGACTCATACTGTATTTCAAGCTTTTTGCCACTCTTAAAATCATTATTTAATACGGACAGTTTTAGTCACAAAATTTCAAGAGTTTATTCAATATCTTTTATGCGCTTTACAAGGTTATTAGAGAATTTATTTTCTCTTTCCCTCACAGATTGGAAGGTGGGCAGTGATATATGAGCTTTCACATTTTATTTATTCACCAAACTGTTCCAGATGTGATCCCATCATTTATCCACTGACACATCAAACCTGCTGCGCGACCTTTACAGTGACCTCTTTACAACATTTGCTTTCATGCTCTTAAAGTTATAGCAGCTTAACAGTGCTTGCTTCAGTGGGAAGACAAGAGAACTGATATTGGAAAGGGGGGCTATAATTTAAAAATAATAAAAATTTAATTCCTCTCCTACAATATGAAAACTAAGTCCAGGTGGTAAACTAGCCAGTGAAGTTATATTCCCAGAAATGTTTCGATCATATTTTACTCCAAACAGTATTTCACTCCACGAACTTGGAATGTACCGGATTTGCGCAGGCTGAATTTAGCAGGCACTAAGTCTTTCTCCACTTCTTGTGATTTGTCACAGCAATAGGCATTCTTGGGGTGATACACTTTTCCTTACTATATATCAGCAAACAGAATGAGGGTCCATCTGCAGTTTTCCTTCTTGAAGGGAAAAACTTGCTTATAGTGCATCCAAAATTTCCATTAACTAAGAAAATACCTACATCATTATGACCTTAGCAGTATGCAAGAAAAAAACACTTTGGTGTCCTGTCTTCGGGAGTCACTGAGTACACAAGATTATTCCAGGTACAGATCACTCATTCCAGCCAGCTCCCAAAGCCCAGACCTGGCCAGCTGGGAGTTTCCAAGTCTGGTGAACTTTTCCTTAGTTTTTTTTTTTGGTTTATGTACTTCCACATTTGGGCTGATACCAGCAGTAGACATGCCTCCACTGTGGTTCATGCAATATTTATGGCCCAAGAGGTAGCAGGGAGTATCAAGAAGCAAGCACACACACACACATTCGCATACATCCCCCCTACACACACAGTCTGAATCCAAGAGATTTCCAGCCAAGGGATGAAGCTTTGATAGCATGAAAAAGATGATGCACGCCTTCTAACTAACAACTCCCCACACTTTAATTTCACTTAGAAAAATTCCCACCAATTTAAACAGAAGTGTTCAAGTAATAGGTAAGTAAGAAACAAGTACAACTTGGGAAAGGCTGTAGGGAGAACTTCTGGATGGCCTCTTGGTTTCCATGTGCTCAGTTCTTTGCTCTACCCACACCCACTGCGGATTCATTTCACAAGAATGTCTGAAGTTTTGGATTCATATCAAAGCAAAACCTGAATTGTGAAGCACTGAAGATCACCCCAACCTTTTTTCTTGTCCTCTTCTCCCTTCCCTCCCTACTGATCAGGATATACACGACTGCAGGGCAGACATCTGACCAGCCCAAGGTACCGAGTCACCTGCACCTACACTGCAGAAACACCATGTTCAAAAACCAAACCAAAACAACAAAACAGAGGAGCAGAACAATCCCTGCAACTGCCTTTCAGCAAACCCTCCCCAAGCTATACCCAAGTTAACCCAAACATGGGTTATTTCAGTGACTTTTAACACAGACCTAAACACTGAACTGAGGCCGAGCCTGTAAGATGTACATTCAAACCAGAAAATCACATTCCCTCCTGCCACAACTTTTCCACACAATGTTCTGAAACTGGGGTTTACTCTTTTTTTTTTTTTAGAAATAATGAGGTTTCAGAGTAAGATCTTAAACAGACTCTCTCTTTTTTTGCAATATTAGTTCATCAATAATGGAGAAATGACATCAAAGAAAACACACTTGTTTCTTTAGGTGTAAATCAAAACACAAAGCAAAGCTGGTAGAACAACAATGCATTAACCTCATGTGCTTTGAAAACAGCTGAATGGTACAAACAGTAGATCTGAAGATCCTAGCAGGAGAATATGATGAAGCTATCTGGAAGTACTGCTTCCAGGTTAAGTAATCACAGAAAGATTACAGTAACACACCATCACCAAGTCATTAATTCTCAGGAAGAAAAGAAAGGCGCAGTCCTGTTTTGATCACTTCTCTAGTTCACAGACTTGCATTTCAGCTGGAGTCATACTTTAAATAAACAGAGCTGAGATTTGAAACTTTTTAAATAACACTCAGGAAGAAAATTCAAGTGAGCTCCCCTGCTCGCTTTCTATCGCTTATCCCTGCTGGCAAAGGAAATGCAACTGTTGGCTTTTGAAAGCCACAAATTTGCAAGGGTCTGGGGCATGAGCTGGCAGGAGGCTCAGGCTCCTCGATGTTTGTAATTGAAAAGGACATGAAGTAATGAAGTAATTTCCCTGTCCCTATTCTCCATGTTTATCAGAGGCCTGTCTGCAGTGGAGGAAGGGTGACAGGGTAATCTGAGCCTCCACAGAAAACCTGCTTTTTCTCCAAAGTTATTTAGATTTCCATGAGCGCTGGCAGAATTTTGGAAGGAGTCCAGGCGAGTGAAGGAATTTGGCTGCTCTGAAAATATCATACAGGAACTTTAAAAATTGAACTGATTTATGCCCTGTAATGTTTTCAATACTGTATAAATTAAGTTTGAGTTCCTAGCCTGGAGTTTAAGAAGAAATTTTATATGTTATGAGCCATGAAAGAACTAGAGGAAAAAATATCTTATTGTATGATAATTCCATCTCTTCTATAAGAAGTGCTAGGCTTTGCATATATAATGTGTTCAAAGGAATAATATGGAAAATGCATTACTTTTTAGCATCAAAGGATGTTCCAGAATACCTTAAGGTCCTGACAGCTATTTGGAGTTTGCTAATATCACACAGCACTGTGAAATATATTAGTAATAGAAAGTTTATATGTTCTGTTCACCACTAACTGTAGAGCTGGGCTTGGGAACACTGCAAGATTCTGAAGTGGGGCATCTAGAAAGCGTAACCTAATGGGAGGGAGAAAATTATCTCCTGCAAAGGACAGCTTAAAGCCACCTTCTGTCTTTCATGTGCAGATGGCAACGTTTGTGCTTTCCTCCCTCGTGGACATGCTGGCCTATGTCAAATGCTCTGAGCAGCGACTTCCACGGCATAGTCTCAGGAAGTCCTCTAGCGTCAATAAACAGCCATGTGCTTTCTGAGGCTTTGTGATAAACTGTGAGGCTTTCAAAGGAACCACAATTTGCACATCTAACAAACATAAACATGTTTATCCACGGTGCCTTGTCCTCAGTCAGAGGGAGATACAGCTGTAAATAGCTAAATATATTTTCCTCTTTTAATCAGCCCCGGCCACAACCTCAGCTGGGGATCTAAAGGTTGAGTCACAGTCCATCCCTGCTTCGATTAATCACTGGCCTCCTCTGAGGCCTGAGCCTTGTTCCTGGTTCAGAGGTCAGCCTGGACAAAGGGCCGCTACCAGCGAGCCAGCCTCTGTGCTAACAAACGTACCAGTGCAAACCAAGGCACGAGGGTAAACTGGAGAGCTGCACAGTATGCAGCTTACTGCTCAGGTTGGCCCCCAGCTACGGGCCCTGAGCTGGACTGTCAAGAGACTGAGAAGAGGTAGCTGCCGTTCAGAAGTGTGAAAACAGAAGCTTTAGGGGGAGATTGCTTTCTTCTGAAGCCTGAAAGAATAATCGGGAAGTTAGCAGAAACAGACAGAGTTATCAGAGAAGTGAAATTATAAAACTCAAGCTGTGCTGGCTGCCAAACCTCCCTCCAAGAGAGATGCAGATGAGGAGCCATTCACCAGGCAGCCAGGAAAGAAAAAGAAAGTTATTCATCAGGCAACTCTATCATAAGCAGACGTGTACCTTCAGCGAGCAGATGCGCGTGAGGTTGTCACTGGCGTTTCCTATGGAGTGGAAGGGAACAGAATCTATTGTCTGTAACTGCTGTTAAACACCAACGTTCTTCCATTCCTACATTTTGAGTCGTCTTGTCAAAAAAAGAGCTCTAAATTTTCTGGCTGCAACCTTCAGCCCATGATTACTTGTAACCAGCATCATCACCTGGCATTCATTTGCGTGCAATCATCCAGCTCCATGCCTTTCCATGTGCAAAGAAGACAATGATTATAGTGAAGCTTTGGTACAAATAATTGTGCATGGGCAGATTAAATTATTTTTAAAAAATAAATAAATAAAGAAGAGCTATGCTCTTCCAGGACAGATTTTTCTCTCTTTCTCTACTCTGTGCCATTGCCATTTGTGATGTTTAAGATAAGTATCGTCACACAGTCCTTTGAATCAAGGCAACAATCTCTCTCTTCCTGGCTTTTATGACATTAATAGCTTCAACCCCTTTTTGCCTGTTGGGACAGGCAACATTCCCTCCCTTTCACCAAGCTGTCACACTAAGAATATACCTTTCTTTTTTTTCCAAAATGCACAATTTCTTTCCCCCACTGCATGTCCATAATCCTAGCATGGCTGAAGCAGGAACAAGGACTAACCCCAGACCAAAATCACCTTTTATACCTGTGAAAATGAAACAGTCATAAAATCCAAAGCTGTTTTTAGTTCTGTAGAGAAACCTAGAAATTTAACCTATTGGGAATGGGTGTTTCCACAGAGACTCCCAGTGGAGTGAAGAAAGCTCCAGATTTACAGTGTAATTAAAATTATATTTTTCTGTTATATTTTCCACTGTGTGGCTTTTTTTTTTTTTTTTTCCTCTCCTGTAGTATTCTGCAGGCCTTAAAGAAGTGTCCCTGTATCTTAGTACACAGAGGTCTTGGGATATTACTTGAAAACAGTACACCAAGAGGAAATTGTGCAATCAATTCCATGAGAATGCCTCCCTCAGCAATAAACACTGCCTGTGCCAAATAAATGGGTGATGTGCGTCATAAATTTCCTTTTCCTGTCAGAGCAGCCACAAGAAATGGATGAAGTTATGCACATTTGTATAAAAATAAAAATGTGTTATTTGCTCTGGAGCACAGTGTGGACAGGGCACTGCAAGCTCTGAGGAGCTGCAGAGCTCCTGCTCGGGCACCCAGCACCCAGCAGCCGAAGGCAGAGTGCCTCACACACAAAGGAAAGCACATCCAGTTTTATTCACAGTCATACTATGCCAGTTCCAGCCTAACTGGTCACAAATGATGAAGGAATGCCTTAATTTTTGCAGTCAACTTAAGCCCCTATCAAAGACCTCTTGTTGTTACAAAGGAGGTGTTTACCACTTGCTGCAAATCAGACCCAGGCACACGGTCTTGGCTGAACAGCCTGAGCTTGATAGTCCAAAACCACCAGCTGCTGGATTGAAAACTCAGGATCTTTTACTCTCTTTTTTCTAGGTAGTATGCTTTCCCACTGACTGAGCCTACAGAACAGGCTTCACACTTATGTCGACAGGACATAACCCACCACCCTTGAACGCCACGTTCAGCTCCTCATGGGGAGCAGATAAGCACAGGACACCAACTTTAGTGCCACCCGGAAAGCTCATCCCAAATGGGGACTCAGACTATGGCAACAACACAATTTTGGACTACTTTATTTCTTTTACTATTCTTTATTCTAGCCCTGCAGAAGAATGTTACTCACTGTGATAGACGGTGAGACCTTCTGACCCTGAGCCCCTCCATGTGCCTGCGCAGTGACTCCGTCCGCATCCACTCGCACTTCTCCAAAGCTCCTTCCTGCCCAGGACACACACTGACATGGTATCTTCTCTGCCTCTCCACTGCCTCTGCTCTCATCTCTCCTCAAGAAAGAGCTCTTCTTTACCAGCCACTTCCATAAGATTCCCGACTCAACTGGGGGAAAGAGAGAGCTGTCAACACTGATATATTAGAAATACAATTCAAGCAGCTGCTATTTGTGTTTTATTTTTAGACAAATTTGTTTTTTTTCCCCTCAGACTGATCTCAATTTCTATAATATTATTCTTTCTCCTAGGTCAAACAGCATCTGTTGTATAAAGAGGAAAGTAAACTCATTTGTATTATCAAGTTTACATCTTTCCATTTATATTTTACTCTAGTTGCCTCACTAGGAATTGCCGTGACTTCAGCATCAATAACCACCGCACGGGCCTTAACCTGATAAACCACAGCTTCTTCCCAGTAGGATTTACAGGCTACGTAAATACCGACCTGAGAACTGGGGAGGAGAGCAGCGATGGGTGCAGAACCCTGCTCCCAGCCTTGCTGCCTGCTCCATAAGTGCAACGGGCTGTATCTACAGCTGCCGGCCCTGCTGCTGCAGAGAGCTTGCTCTGGCCATGGAAGAAGTCACCGGTGACCGCCTTTGTCAGTGTAGGCACAACTATAATCTGTCAAAAACATGGAGAGACAATGTCAGCAGCTAGTAAACTAGCATAACTCTCTCGAGTACGCTGTCCACACCATCAGCTGGGCATCTAGCCCTGGGCTGGCTGCACGACTGGTACCAGTGAGCAAGGGCACTCTGTCCTGTTAGGGCTCACAAACAGGGAACCAACCTAATCCAGAAAGAGAACATCAAGTTCCTACATCCGAACCTGATTTAGTCCAGCAAGAGCAAAGCTATTCAAACCCTCAGAGGGCTCTGCAGCTCTGGCTCTGGCCTCTGTGCCTGAGGACCACTGGCAGCACTCAGTGCCTTTGTTTCACTCTTCCACTTCTCAAAGAATAGAGACAGAGGAAAAAAAAAATAAATAAATAAAAGGAAACATCCCAGCTCCTTGGAGGCACAAGATTAAATCAATGGCATTGATTTGATCCCAGTTGGCATTTCATACACTGAAATGCCAATCTCTCCCCCTTCAAGTCAAAAAGAGCTGAGAGTTAGAGCAAGAAGGACAGAGAAAGATAACAGTGTTTGCCAGATGTTCTTTTCACGAGCAAAGACTTTATTCTCTGTTTGGTCACTTCTGAGAAGAGCAATTGGTTCAGTCATCAGAGGACAGATCCACACGAGAGCCAATGATGAAAGAACTCTCTTGCCTGGAAGGAAAAGTAGGGACCTCAGGAAGCCAAAGAAAACTCTGACGAGGCCCCATCATTTTCCCTGTGGCTCATACCTGACCTTTAGTGCTTACTTTCCTCCTCTGCTGCCCCCTCAGCTTTTCAAGCAATAACAAGGATCAGAGCTGTAATAGTTTCCGTCACGTCTTTCATAAAAAAACACTTGACTTTTCCATAAGGCTTTACTCTAAGAAAATGACAATTTACAAACATGAAAATCTTTGCTGGTACTTCCTAAGGTTAAGAAAAAAAAAGGCTATCTCCATATGTTCACATTTGTTCTTTTAGGTAAGTAAGCGTGTTCCCTGTAATTCTACCAAACTGCTAGGACATGATGGACTTCCACAGCAGACTTTCTCCCCCTGAGGACAGTACAAAGAGCCCAAAGAGTACAAAGAGACTTGATGGGGAACAGGCCCTTCTGCTGCAGCTGGTAACAGTCAGGGCATCCTGTGCACACCACCTGCTCCTTTGGTCCAATGTCAGCTCCATCCCACGGCAAGGCATGGACCTCCACACTCTGTCATGTCCAAAGTCCCCCTCTGCTAAGGCACCCCAGAAATCAAGGGAGAGTTTTCAGAAGGAGATTGTGGACTTGCATCTATAGCTTAGAATTATTGTGCTCCTGGTCTAGAAAAAACTGCTGAGAGTTGCAAAAGAGTGGGATTTTGTACAATAGTTTGAATGGCTGATGGTTCTAGTTTAGTCAAAAAGCTGCACAAGAAGGGACTGATTTTGGAGTTTGAAGTATTTCTGTTCCCAAAGGGCACTAGGGTATGGAGAATCATGCCACAGTTTTTATGGTTAAATGAACATTTCTTTTCAATCTCTGAAGGACTTGGGGTTTGTTTGAATTGTGAATGATGGCTCATGTCCCAGCTCTGTGTGTGACATACTCCTCTAGTGACAAAGTTCACACACTGAGCCTCAGTCAAGAATCCACACGTACCCTGAAAGTTACTGGCACCCACAGCGTATAATTAAGATCATATGAGACTTGGCATTTCTTCCCCTTGCCCAGCTACATCCAGGAAGGGGGCCAAATTACTCTATTTGCCTTTAAAATTTGGAAGGTAAATCCTATCATCTGGCTTTTCCTTACATGCCTTCTCTTCTAGCTGTAATTTGTATGTGTTTCCTTACACTCTCCACAACAACCATAGTCATGGTACATTATGGTATCACCATTTCCCGCAACACAGCAAGGCAATATTTTCAAAAGCAGCTAAAAGAGTTAAAAGCACAAGTCCCCACTCAAAGTCTCTCCAGGATGAACGGTTCTGTGAGCAGGGAAGTTACGTGAGAAGCACAATGTGGATCCTCACCTCCGTGATGCCAAGAGATTATTTTGGCAAGTTACTCTAAAGACCTGAATTTAAAGGGATAAAAGCTTGGTTTGGCAAGTTGAAACAGCAAGGATAATTCCACAGATTTTATAGCAATAGCCAGTTCCGCTCCGGGGGATTTAAATGGCAAATATAGTAACAGGCATCTTATTAGACACCTACTTTGTGATTTTTGCATCAGCTCATTGATTGTTGTATCAGTTAATGAAGACCAAAAAAACCCCTATTTCGGAGCAGTATTAATTGCTGTCATTTAAGCTGCTGTCATGATTGTGACTAAAATGCTCAGCCTTGCTGGTCAGGGCTGGTTAAGAAAGAAGCAGAAAAAATGGGTATTATGACAGTTTGTCAAGTGCATTTCTCACCCGTTGTATTGACTAGCTGTGGGCATTGATTGACAAGCTTGCCGTAATCCAAGGGAAAGCAAACCAAGGTTGTCTCATGTACAGCTCAGATGAAATCAGCTGTCCTCTATAGCTGGGTAAATGCAGAGCACCTTGCTGGACTTGCTCTGAATGTACACCCATGAAAATGAAGGAAGATTTGGGGACTGAATTTTTATGATTGGAAACAGCCATAACATTGTGAGCTCCTTTGAGTGTGGAAGGAAAGCCACATCTGAGAGTTTCGGTGGTCAGTTTGTGCAATATTCCATGCCCTGCCTTCAGTTTGATTGCTGAGCTTCTCCTCTTTCACAGTAACAACTTTGATTCCTTTTCATCCAAATCTATGGGGAAAAAAAGTATTGTTCACCCTGCTAAACAGCCTGTAAAACTTGTACTACTTAAAGCTACAGCTCCTTTGTTGGGGATGGGGCTCTGTCAGAGGTCAGAAGGCACGAGGTAACTCCATAGTCTCACTTCCCAGGCAGGGGTGGAGGAGAAGCAATATGTTCAGGAAAGACAAACCAACCCCCACACTGGGGGTAGGAGAGAAAGAAGGAAGAGGAAAAACTGAAAGAGAAAGAAGAGATGGAGGGAAGAGAACAAGAGGAAGTCAGAGAGAAATAAATACTCTACAGAAAAATATGACTGACTTCAAAATTCCCAAACTCTGGTAGAGCTTAAAGAGAAATTCTTCGTGGTCCTCTGATCTCCTCTTTAGATGATGAAGGGACAGGGTGGTCAGAAGCCTGTGGAGAAAATCCCAGCACTCTCACCTTTGTTCACAGGCTGGGATCTGCAGGACTGCTCTTTGTTGCCTTATGGTCCAGCACACTGGTGCAGTGGCCAACACACTGACAATATTCCAGGTGGGATCTAATGCCTTTTACAGCAACAGCCATATCACGTCTTTAATCCTATCCCACAGTTAATGCAGCCTTGTCTCCTGCTTGCCCTTTTACTACAGCTGCGATCTGGGCGGACGGTTTCAATGATTTTTCCAAAAGAAACTAACCTCCCCCAAATCCCTCTCGTGATCCCCCTGCTGAGGGCTTGCTCTGTTTAGCACACATTCCCAGGTCTGATTCCCTGCTTGCAAATCAATTACTTTACATTTCTCCACGGTGAAATCCATTTTACCACTTGTTAGCAGAGTCATTGAGAGATTTTGGCCCCGGTGAATCTGCTCAGGTCGTGCCTGTCCTTGTGGAGACCATACACCAAATTATCTCTACCCTCAGCCCACTGCAAAGCTGACGCAACTTCTCAGACATCAGCAGCTTCACAATGACACCATTTCTGAGGAGCGGGCTCACTGTTTTCAAAGCCAAAAGTAGACTGACTGCTTTGAAACACGTGGCAGCACAGCAGTGCTGGCAGCCCCTCGCCATGGCCTCAGAGACACTGGTGACTCCGGACCATGTTGACAACTGTTCCCATCCAACAAAGACATGAAAGGACTCCTGGCTGATCAGGCTTGGAAGTCAGAAGGGGGTCTTAGCTAGGATGCTTTGCTGCTGGTGGTGCCAAACCTGGGCTGCCTTAGCAACAGGAGCATGGTGGGGCACCTTTGTGCTGCCTGGATTACGCATTACAGAGGTCCCGAAACAGTCCCAAGAAGCAGCCGTCTGCCAGCTTGAAAAGTTTTCATCTATGCTTATTGTCTCATACCTGCCCTTGAGCTGCTTTTGATCCAACAGCCTCTATTACCTCCTCTTCCTTTACCTTTTGCCTTAGCTATTAATCTCTGATGTGGAACTTTGTGAAATGCTCTTTGAAACTCTAAGCGCACTGCTGAATTCCCCTTATCTAGCCTGGCAGCAATATCTTCAAAGAACTCCAGGAGGTTAGTTAAGTATGACCTCCCCTAGCTTCAAGCTCAGCTTCCCAGCAAGCCCTTCACTTCATTGCAAGAGATGAGAGGAAGAGGATAGAGAACTCTGGGACAAAGAGACACATGGCTGTTACAATAAAGCCAGCAGCAGACACAGCACCACTCCTGCTGCCCAGCAGATTTTTAGATTACATCGGTGACACCCCACTCTACAACTGCACCTTCTGTTTCACAAGGACCCAATGCAAATCGTGTCTCACAGGAGAGCTGCCACTACCTACACAGGGGAGAACTTTCAAAGGGGCACCAGGGATTTCTAAAATAAAGCTGAGGAACCACTTGAACAGTCTGCACCTTTGGATACTCCTCTCAAGCCCACTTAAATCCTACCTGTTGTTAGGTTCTCATCTTTCCTACCCTCCAACCGTTAAGACATTTTAAACTTAATGCTAAGAGAAATGTTTTCACCATGAAGGTGCCCGAAGGCTAGAACAAGCCTCCCAAAGAGGTATCTCCATCCTTGGAAACACCTGAAAATCAGCCAAAGTCCTGAGCAACACTGTCTAACTTGAAAGTTGGCCCCAATTTTATCAGGAAGGTGGACTGCAGATTATACTAGAATCAGTATTATTGGTGATTTTTTTTATCTTCCAGGAACCTAAGCCTACTTGTAACCTATCTGCTACCCTTCCAGAACCTCAGCTGGGATGAGGTACAGCTTGGCGAGTTCCCTGCCTTCTGCATTAGCCCGAGCAGTATTTAAAGATTATCTCTGCAATGAAGTGAGTCCACGTTTTAATTCCACCTCCACTTGCGACGTGCAGAATTTCCCCTTGCACTGTGCTTCCTGCTCCCTCACAGAGCACCTTGCTGTGTTTCCATTCACACATCATCTCTTGCTGCTTTCTCATTTACATCATAATACTGGAGTTGCTGTTTACACTGAGCTGCACAAAGGTATGTTTTACATCTTACTGCGGTGTGATCATTAACATCACACTGCTGGCCCCAGGGAGTTTCATGACTGGATTCAGATCCATCTGTCCTGTGTTCCCAACAGGGGTTCCCCCTGCAGGCCTGAATATTTTGGCAGGAGACAATTCAAAATGTGCAAAACACTACATGTCAGGCAGAATGTGTTACCTTAAATGATGATCTATTATATGACTGTGCTTGTTGTTTTGTATCTTACCACTGTATAGAGCAGCCTCTTCAGAAATCATGGTGCAATCCCTGCTCTATCACAATAGAAGTGCTAGGTACACCTGCAGTGAGGCAAACTCCCTTAACATGTTCAATTTATAGATAAAATCCTCCCCAAAAGAATAAAACAAGCCATGAGATGGATTCCCTCCTTTACAAACGATACAAGGTTAGTAGATTTTGGTGCATTCTTTTCATAGGTTTGTATCTCAAAGGTATATATAATGTTTCTATCACCTGTATCTGCATAGTCTGTCTACAAACTGAAATAGAGATACACATAGCAATGCTTCAGACTCAACCCCCAGAGCCACGGACTGAACTAGAGCTCTGAGTGTTCATCGTGGGGGGAACCAGGTGTTTCAGATGTGCTACCAGCCACACTGTCCACAGGCAGCGGGATCCAGGCAGGGGGAAGGAGGCATCAGCTTTAGAAGTAAACATCCACCTGACAACGTAGGTGAAAACAGGAGCTACAGAGAAAAATGAGGACGGTCAACATGCCTTCTCCTTATAGGAAGTCCTGTAGAGGTTCTGTCACTCTGAGGGTTGGTTCCAGTAGAAGACAGTCCTTTTTTTAATTTCTCCTCAGTTGTGTTTACACCTAGGGCTTACTGTAGCTGCCCTTGAATTCCATCCCGCAGTGTCTATCTACCATTTGCTCAACTACATTAGAGCAGGTCCCTCACAATTAAATTTTAAGGAACATATGTGGATGGACAAAATCCAGCAGTTTTTCACCTTCAAGTATGAGAACAGAACTTAGCTCACTTTTTGCCTTCTCCTCCTCTATGTCATTGGAGGGAAGAGACATCTTCATCTGCACCAGTGGGAAATGTCTCTTCAGCTTTGAGGACAAAAAGTAATTCCTGACACTTAGCACAGAGTAGACTCAAAACTACAGCCTGAAAGTGGCTGGGTTCTGTGATGGAAATACGAAAAAAAGAAATTACTAGTGGAATAATAAATTTGCCAGAACTTATCCTAAACAAAAGCAATCTCTGTAGGCTTCTCAGAAGTTGCAAGGCACACATTTGCAAACAGAAATGCCCTCAGGAGAGATCCACAACACAAACTGGGCCCCTAGGCTGGCTTTGGGCTGCATCCTTTCATCTGTACTACACAGTTCAGGCTGACCTTTAACTAGGAAAAATAAAAAAGGGAGGTGACTGTTACTGAGTCACACAGAAGGGAAAAAAATAAGGTGTGAATTATGATGGAGAATATTTAGAAAAATCCTAGGAGGCAGAATATTTTGAGAACACTTCTGGATGGGGCAGGCACACTAGCAGCACTGGCTTTGCAGAAGTGATTGCTTTGGTGCAGGTTTGCCACTGGGTTGCCCTAGGTTTTCTCAGGATAGATGCCTGAAGTCTGAGATTTCAAAACCCACAGGTGCTTTTTGAAAAACATATCTTCCCGCAGTGCTCCAGTAGCTGTGTCGCCTTGAATGTACTTAGCATTAGATGCTGCTACAAGGGTCAGGATAGGTTATCTGTCTAGGAAGTTGCTTGGTCCAGATCTGGCAGATTAAGGCCCCAGGATCTGGCAGGGAAACCCCATCTCACACTCCACCCCCTTCTGAAAGTAACGAGCGCAAAGAGAAAGGGAGATTCCTCAGCATCTATCCAATGCTCATAGATGAAAAAGAATTTTAAAATCTCAGGATCATTCTTTTTGCTTCAGCGCAGGGCTACAAAGTCACTGGAACAGCCTTGCATGGATACTCCAACTGGCATTAAAGCTGTAGTACAGCCAAGCAATACAGTGGTGACAGTAGCACATTATCCAGCATAGGCAGGATAATAATCCTCACCAGTTTATTCACTTTCTTGGGAGAGCTTTGCAGTCAATAGTGGCCACTGTCTCTCCTTCGCTGCATTGCTCACCATACACAGAGTAGATGACCTGCAGCTACACTTGTATCTGCTCGTGTTTACAGGAGGGACAGAAACCCCCTCCCAGCTGATTTACCTCCACACGTATCATCCACTTTGCACACTCAGGGCTGCGAGATCCTTGCCCCCATTGACAGGCTCAAAGCTGCCTGTACTCCAGAGAGCCCAGAGCCTGCATCTGCTGCAACACAACTTCATGCCAGTCCAAAGAGTCATATGGAGGAAGGTGGAGAAAAAAAAAAAAATCACTAAGAATTAATCAAACCATCATCAGAGGCCCCAGGTACAATAGCTGTACAAGAAAAACAAATAAATCAACCCATGGTTAAAAATAGCCCTTTTGATTACTGTCTTCAGTCTTCATCCAAAGACAGCGTAACGACATAACGTTCTCTCAGGAACCAACCCTTGTCCAATATTTTACTGCTCCTGCCCTTAGAGCCAGTCAATACTCGCAGAAGATAGAGAGGTACATTGATTAGAGGTAAAAGATACCTGTACTGTACACATTTACTCTTGCTGAGCCCAGGACCCTGCCCACAGGAGCTACAGGAGGGATCCCCATGGCCTGATGGCCGTGTACAAGCCTTCACGGTCAAAAAGCCACGTCAAGCGAGGCCAGCGTTCAGCCAGACAGTCAAAGGCAGCGAGGACTCATTTTGGGCAACTGAGATCTTAGGAAGCGTTTATATTGCTATCCCTGTCTCACAACAGGACCCGCGACGCTGCACCTCTAGGAACTCGCACCTACCTGTATCTGTAAATTAACGTTCACCACATCCACGTTCAACAAGCTATATTGTCTCTAAGGCAGCTTTCGCCCCTGGGAGTCTCTGCTAACGCTCCGGTTCTAATAGTATTTATAAGGTAAGTGAAGCATAAAAGGTATAAGGCAGGAATACAAGTCATATATTGTTGTTTTTTTAGCTCTTTTATATTAATTTTTTAAAAGTCGCTACATCCTTAGGAGAAAAATCACTTTCATTAGTGTCATCGTTTCTAGCAGGTTCTCTAGCCTAAGTAGAAGAATCTAAGTTTAATGCTTGCAACCCAACAAAGCAGCCCGGCCGGTCTGAAAACGCTGGCAGCCCCCGCTCGCTCACTGCCGGTCCCTGGACGCGCCCAGCACAGGGCCCTGCCCGGCTCCGCTGCAGGGCCGGCCGCGGGCGGGGGACACCGCCCTCTGGTGCCGCCGCCCTGCGCTGCAGGCGCCGCTTTCCCGCCCTTCCCCGGCCGGAGCGGGCCCCGCCTGCTCTTCCCGGGCAGCCGCCGGTAAACCGCCCGCTGCCTCTCGCCGGCCTTCGGGCCGCGCGTTAACAGCCCCCGTTATTCCTCAGCGGTGAAATAGCTCGGATAATTGCGGGTGTCCCCACTGTCCGCATAAATGTGTAATCCTTCCTGGAACCCTACGAAGCTCATGGCCTCAATTAAATCTTGAGGCAATAAAAGCGACAGGTTAATCATAGGGCTTGTTTCTGAAAACCCAAGTGGCCTCAGTTAATTTTAAATGTGGCATTTTCCCATTTCAATATCTTCTTGAGAAAGGGCAAACAGGAGCAACCACTGTTGCTCTCATGCTATGCAATATTTTGATACAGTCTTTATTATATTTCCTTTATTATTCATCCCAGTTATTAGTTGGCCCAGACTTTTCAGTCTCTCTTGACATGAAAGTTTTCCCCTGAATCCAGCTTGTGGATAATAAACTTCCACCTTATTACATGATGTGTCCATCAGATTTAACCCGGTGTCACTAGTGCCAGGGGTCACAGTGAAGCACTTCATCCCTGCCAACCCAAACATTTGCACTGCTGGGCCTTATGTATCGATCCCACATGATCAGCTCAGATGTGCAGTCACAGAATCAGAGTGGAAGGGGTTGGAAGGGACCTCTGAAGACCATGGAGTCCAACCCCCCTGCTAGAGCAGGGCAAAACTAGAGCAGATCACACAGAAAAGCATCCAGACAGGTCTTGAAAGTCTCCAGAGGAGACGCCACAACCTCTCTGGGGAGCCTATTCCAATGCTCTACAACCCTTACAGTAAAGAAGTTCTTCCTCACGTTGAGGTGGAACTTCCTGTACTCTAGCTTGAATCCATTGCCCCTCATCCTATCACAGGGCACAAGTGAAAAGAGGTTGTCCCTGCCTTCTTGACACCCAGCCCTTATGTATTTATAGACATTAACTAGATCCCCTCTCAGTCTTTCCTTTCCTGCATTGATTCAAGCCATGTAATCATTACGGCACCATTACCCAGAAACGTCTAAACTCCCTTTTAAGTGTAACACAGGCCCAGCTTCTCTTCCTATTTAAAGAGGAAGAGTCACCCTGATTATGCTCCTTGCTTGCAGTCTGTGTTTGGTCGCTCCAGCGTTCATCTGCAGCTCAGTGTTTACATAGGATAAACAACCTGGAAATCTAAGATTTGATTACACAGGAAGATGTTCCAGTAATGTTACACATAAATAGATGGCCTCAGTGTAGTCTGATTCATCCAGACCAATTTTTTTCAGACTTCTGACCTCATGTCATTTGCCCAAGAATGTTTTCATTTGTCCAAGTACCATCAACACTGAGAGAAACATGTCCTCACCCCATAACTACGTGCCCTTCTGCTGCTACCTGGCTCAAGGAGTCTCATAAAATTATGAGGAATGAGAGTTAAAGTCTTTCTGAGCCTTCAGGGAGGAGGTACCTGGTCCCTACAGGAAAATCCTGAGAACTGGGTAGCTCTTCTGAAACCATGCTCCAAAATATCTATTTCTGACTCGCTACATGGTGAGTCACTGACCTAGCTCCACAGAGAACCAGGATCCACAATCCTGCACTGCCCAGATCTTTTTCAGTGGCTCAGCACACCACAGCTTCCCAACATCAGCGACCACATCCAGCTAGAAACTCACCGCCCGAAAAAGCCTCTTGATCCACGAAGAGCCGTCTCCTCCCTTACACCAGGCAAGTCATGGTTATGGACGGGGCTGTGCTTCCTCCCATTCTCCAGCCATCAAGGGCAGCATATTCTCATGGCAAAAATGCCAAGCTGAGTGCTAGATAAAGGAAGAAATTTAAGTAATATTTAGACAATCACTAGTGATAGAGTATCTCATGGTAACACATCAGACTCTGAGAATGAGCTGGAGCATGTGAGAGTCCGGTTGCAAAAAATCAGCTTGTAAACAAGCAGCAATAAACATGCAGTTTGATCTGAGCATGACAACAGAGTCCTAATATCACTGGGTTACTTCTTGCTTTTTAATCTATATAGGTTGATATAACCCATCTCTGCTGTCCATATCCACCAGTATGGCACATCCATCTAGCTGCTTGTGGGACTGGCATCTCTACATACTTTTACTGTTGAAATCAAGATAGGAAAGGACAGGTTTTGGAAACATGACTCAAGTCTTCAATATAACTTGAAAACTACTTGACAAAAGATAGAGGGGTGAAATTTCCAGAAACATACATGACACCTGCATATATGAGTTAAACCAGTAAAGGGACATGGCTCAGGTCTTTCATGTTCTCCAGCAGGATCTTGCAACAGGCTATTTCAGACTCATGATCTGCCCAGTGTAGCTTGTGTAGTGTTGAGAAAGTCACTTGACTCCAGAGGTTTCCTGTAGTTAATGGTGCAGCCAAGCACCACCTGGAATTTGCAAAAGTATCAAGGTAGTTGTGAGGAAAAAAACCCCACAACATCTCTCTTCTCCGTGGCTGCATTCTCCAATGGTAAAAATTAGGAGAAAGACCTCATACCACCTCACATGGCTGCTGTGAAGAGAAACTCACTGATGGAGATTCTTAATGGTAATGGAGATTCTTAATGGTAATGGAGATTCTTTTGATTTTTGGCTACCTCCTTCACCGACGGGCTTTTATTAATGCAAAAAACATCCATGAAGGAAAGAAAATACAAATATTTGTCAGTATATTTCCATTAAAAATTCAGAACATCACCATTATTTTTAGCTATGTTAAAAACATCGTGTATTTCAGAGTGGGATCACTTCTCCATCTTTATTAATATTCCCTATTGTGAACAATAAGAGTATCATTTTCCTTACACCTTTAGGGAACAAACAATTTTCCCATTTTCTACGACACTAATACACTTTTAATGGCTGTAAATTGTGCACACGTAAGAAGTGAAAGATTCCTATCGTTTCAATCTACATGAAAGTTTCAGCTGCAGCATTTACCTTATTCTGACTCACTGATCTAAAAATTACACAAATGCCCCCACAGATCTTTTGAATTAAAATAAGATGCAGCTTCTGGTTTAAAGTGTGAAGTTAGCATCCTAAGGGAGGCAAATGAACATTGTACAAATCCAGCTTCCAGCATTTTTTCCGCGTTGAAATGAGCATTTCTTGGGAAAATTTGAGTGGTACCTGCATCCCACATGTATCAAATGACCCGATTTGGAGCAGGACTTTCATTCATCACCATCAGGCAACAAATGTCCTCGTGCCACGCCAGGAGCAAGGGTAGCTGAATCAGAAACGCAGGATGGGTTGAATGAACCCATCAACCAGCAACAAAGGAGAAAGCAGCAGCTGTGATGAGATTCAAGGCTACACCAGTTCCTCTTAGGACCACTCCCAGGCTGCAGCGAGAAATCCACACCCTTTGTCAGAGTTTATGTTGCAGTCAGAGGCCAGTTTAGCGTGAGGCTATTTGTGACAGTAGATCCACTGCTGCAGTCTACAATCCAACATTAGCACATTTTGATCTCTGCTGTCATTCTGTGACCTAATGGCTGGTACTAACCAAATTATTCATAGCAGGGATAAATGCACAGGAATGGCCCATCCTAGGATTTTTCTCTTAGCAAGACCTCGTTGGAGAAGAGAACGTGCATCTCTGTGAGCAACTACAACAGCATGGATAGCGTGTCACTACTGAGTCTACAGGCTCTAGTTTCCAGAACTCTGCTAACACCCTCTTCCAGCCTCCACACTGTGGAGTAACACGCACCCAAAATGAAGAAAGCAGGCACAGGCTATTTGCATTCAGTGCTCAAAGACTGTGCTTCTGAGTTGAACCTGTGTCCTTTTATTAAAGGTCATTCATCAAGTGCAATGTCAAAACACAACTTGTCTTCCAACCTGGCAGTACACTACACCCCAGATGTACCTAGGGAGCCTCCCAGTATCTGGGGGGAAGAGCATGTTCCATTTTGTAGGAGGAAAAATAAGAGAGACAGATGTCACCACACAGCAGATAAATTCAGAAGCTACGGCTTCTGGAGGAGAACAATACATTCATAATACAATTATGGCAGAATGGGAAAAAGACTGATAAACTAAATAGCCTTAACTCACTCCCCAAGTTCTAAGTGGCGATGTGTTCACTGGTTTAACTTTCCACCAAGATTACAGCTGTGTGACATTGGAGCCTATGAATTTAGATAGCTCATTGGTTGTAGGAGACTAAACACGTACCCGTATCAAGTATGTTTTCAGATCCTTCAAACATGAGGAGAATTGAGGTAGAGTATCATGTGCTACTGCCGCCTGGAGTCTCTGACACAACTCTGAATTTCTATCACAGCTTTTATACATAACTTTCAGACTTCATTAATTCTGGTGGAATTATGACTCGTCTTTCACTTTTTTTAAGGTTATGTGTGACAAAAAAATTATGCTTTCAATTTGTAAAACCAAATACCTACGTGGGACCTGTCGCCACCAACAGAAGCTCCAAACAATCACACTGATGGGGTTAATTGGCATTTTAAAATAAATCACTGCCTCCAGATTGATTTATTTTCCCCCCTCTCTTTACACAACATTACTGCATTTCTCTATAATTATTCAATGCTAAGTTCATGGTTTTGAAGCAGACGACTGCAGACTTAGGAAATGGTGTTTGATTTGTTGCCATGGAAACATCTTGCTGTAGATGTACTCTAATCCCATGACAACTCTGTCTCTTAAGAACCATTTTTTCTGACATAATAAAAATCTGATCAAGGTCAGATTTAATAACAATCTCAGTTCCCAGACTTTATTTCGTAAAGGTTTAGCAGAGTTATTTTTTTCCAAAGGGATTCTCTGGAAACTTTGTTTTCTTAGCTGGATCAGAATTTGTTCCCTAAAATGTATAAACCTGGTGTGGTGTCATGTTAATTTACAGTGCACCTTTTGTTATGGTATAATTACATCATTAAAAGAAAGTTACTTAAAATTGTTTATATTGTCTTGACAGATGTTAACATTTTACGTAACATCGTTCCCACTAATACATACATTTGGGATATCAATAACACTTATCATTTCCCAACAACTGGTGTTTACATAGTAGCAAATGCTCAAGTACGTTTCCTACTATAATGTTTTTCTGAACTATTTATCACAGGCACATTCAAACCTGGAGGACTGGAGACAGGTGCCAATGCTTTATGTGTTCCACCAAGAAGTAAAACCAACATACATACAAGAAGAGTCACATTACCATGAAAAACAATGGAAATGAGGAACTTCTCAAGAACTCAGGAATGAGTTGGAGGATTTTTTTCCCCCCTTGGCACAACTGTATTTGTTCTTCATCAGTTAGGTATCTACTGAGGCCCTCAAACAGTGATAGCTCCGTAGGAAGAGAGACTCAGCTAATGCAACTCAGCTATGCACTTCAGGTCAGACTTGAAGAAGACAGTTAGCTCCTGACTATGCCGATAACCCAACAAAGAGATTTCAGAAACACCTTTTCATCAATTCCAGTCCAGCCCCCAGGCAACTGAGTCCTTAGGATTATATGGTCCTGATGGGTTGGGGAGCAACTAAACTTAGATCTACAGTGGAGACTTCTCCATTTATGCTACTTGTCCAGTATGACTTTATAGCCCCTAGAGAGAGAGATTTTACATATTCATGTCACTCTAAGGCACATATCAAAAAGAGATCAGACAAATCACAGCCTAGAAAACATGTATTATTCCACTGATTATGAAAGGAATCCAAACTCACTCAGAAGCAAAGGTCTCAGATCTTCTGTCCCAGAAGCACTGTCTGCAAACCAGGTCTGAGACAGTGAAGAGAACATACGTGAAGAATACACTCTTCCTACAGCAAGAATTTATTTTCCCACTTCTATTTAGTCTTATGCCTATCAATGGTTCTATCAAAGAAAATATATAATTGACTCATTCTGTCACTGTGATTAGTGGTCCTGGAACTCCTTAATATATTGCATTGTAATTTTTCATATCACAACTACTCATATTTCTTCTTACTTCCCCGAGCACAGCCTCACACATCTAGATGATTTTTTTTTTTTCCTCCTTATCTTTTTAACCATCCAACACTGGATTATTTGATCTGCACTGGAAATTGATATCGCATCCTTGCAACTGGCATTCACCAGCCTGTGTTACAGTACTGTTTTGGATCCACTCACAGGCCACAGTGAATTATGCAACACACTGTACAACATATGTAGCAGAAAGTCCTCACCTCAAAAGGATAGGTCGATGGTCTCTGTATAGTATGGTCTCTGGCAATCAAGTTCAACCAGTGAAGTAACATGGCAAAGACCATTTCTGGGATCACTGTAAAAACATAAAGAGTTTGTTCAGCAAATGTTTATCTTGTCATGCAGTACTACCACAAAGATGTATGAAACCACAGAACCCATCATTTAAAGTAAGGTTTGTAACAAATTTTGCACATCGTTACCTTGCTCAAAAACAACAGCTTTTCCATACTGATTTTCAAGTGTGACACCAGACTATAAACCCTTCTAGTAGTCCAGAAAAAAATGAATTACATCTGTTCTTTGACATTATAGGTGATAAAGCATCACTTTGATGGCTCAGCTGAGATCAGAGCACATCCTAGGTACCACATAGACAGACACTAAGATACAGCATCTGCCCTGCAGAGCTTTCATTTTAAGTACCATAAGACAGAGAGAAAAAAGGAATTATTCATATTCCTGTACTACAGGTCAGGAAGCTGAACCCTGGGCTTCAAGTACAAGATTGTCCTTCTTTCTGCTTTATCAGTATAGACAGGGATTATTGACAGTATTATTGTGCCCAAACAAGAAAAGCTGAGGCAGCTTCAGCAAAGATTATATTGCAGCATACAAATTATTTAAGCATATATGTTTGGCCCTTAGGCACGAAGACAGAAAATATTTACTGATGTTACTGCTATTGAACTTTAAGGTACTGCTCACAAACGCTGCACCCTTTCTGCTGGATGCTGTAAACACGCATATATTTCCACATACCAAAAGCTGGTTTCTGCTCTGGAAAGCAAAGGGTCCCATGAGGATAGAGCTGCAAGATCCATGCGTCAGTAAACACAGTATCATGGTGCTGTCAGTCTTTCAGCATTCAATCGCCAGGTGAAAATGCAATGTAACAGAAAAGGCCACCCCGCAAGATGAGTCACTCAGGCTCTCTACAGCAAAGGGAACAGCAAATCCCATTCACCCAGGCTGCCCTGCCATCTTCCTCAATAGAGTCAGCTAAATGATTTGTACTCTTCTCCATGCTTACCTCCAAGCCTAAAGAAAGAGGTTTTTAGTGACTTACCACTCCACAGTGAGTGGACCAATACTGCACAATAGCTAAGTGCTGTGCAAACATAGAACAAAAGGACACTATCAAAACTGAAGTGCTCAGAAGTTGCTTCTATGTTAAAGATGATCAATGTCTATTTTTCTTCTTTTGCATACTCCAAGCAGGCTCCCTGATCTGCCCTGTTAAACACTAGACCTTGATCACTAGTGGGAACAAGTTACAGATAGAAGCATCAATTCCACATATTGGCTGATTTTCTATTACATCAATCCTCAGCTATTTTTACTCAATCATTTTCTATTGAAAAAATAAAAATTACCTGAAGAAACGTGGGTGGGTTGTTTAGAGTTGTTTTGGTGATTTGTTTTTGGTTGTTTTGTTTGTTGGTTTTGTGTTGTGGGTTGTTTGGGGGTTTTTTTTTGGGGGGGGGGGGGGGGGAGGGGGGGGAGGGGGAGGGGAGGAAGGAATTTTAAAGCCCATTTGTTGGGGCACCAGGAAAACAAAATTT
>WTSP01017116.1:0-17313 GCA_025331215.1 Actenoides lindsayi | reverse complement strand
GGAAATATATAAAAAAGATATATATATATGTATATAAGAGTATTGACTTTCCTGGTTGCTAATAAACCACTGCTGCAAATGATGCCTTTGTAAGGTAAGAATAAAACCATGTAACAGTTCCTCTAAACCCAAACAAAATATAGCACAATAGCAGCTGGGTGAATTAACAGTCTTCTTGGCAGTATTTTTTATTACTGCACCCAGGTCTAAGACACAGACTGCTGTCTCCTGTTCCTACACCCCTTTGGTAAAGTTGAACAGAAATTCCCCATATCCTACAAAATTTCAGTGTGCATTCAGATGGACCTCGTGAATCAACAGAAATCACAGCAATACAGATAGAGGCCACTACTTTCATGAATAATGCATCACTCTCTTACACCATCAAATCTGGTGGCAAGGGGGAGATGCTATTCCTTTAAGATCATTACGGCTAAGCTGCTGCTGGATACAGGAGGGAAAAAAATTGAACTATGAGCTGTGCAAGAGCTTGTGATAGCAATCAGAAAGATTAGAGCTGGAGTCCTGACAGTCTTCTGCTCTAGCTGCCGACTTTCTTTGTGCTTTCCAGCTACATCCCAATTGTGGCATCTGTAGATGTTTGCCAGAATAGCAAAGTTTGCAAGCCCACACTCTCCTAAAAGAAAATGGATTTTTTGCTTGTGTAGCTTATTGCTTGGTCTGTCCCCACGTGTATCTTTTCAGAAACATGTATGGAGTTTAAACCAGCAGTATTCCACCCATGGCTTTCCCATTTATTGAAACTGCAAAATAGTCTTCAAGTTATTCTTATTTATAAAGCCTTTCTAATTCCCTAACCACACAGTAGTGCAACTTCTTAATTTTTTTTTGTAAGTAAAAAATGCAAGAATAACTGTTGTGATAATATAATAACTAAATAGCCAAATGAGTGTGTTTATCATTCTGGGTTTTTCCCCCAAAATTATCAAACATGAAATTATGTGCCCAGAAATTACGTGTCTTCTCACTGAAGACAGGATTTACAATTTTTACCTTATAGCATACAAACATAAATAAAAAATGACTGCATAAATCTCATAACTTGTAACATCCCAACAGAGACTGTGAGAAACATACTGGTGATTAAAAAGTACATATAATATTAATACAACTCTCTTACTATGCTAGAATTCGTAGTATTTTTGCTAAAAATGTAAACACAGATATTTGCCTACCCATACACATGTTTTTTTAAATCAAGTTTTGATAGAATTCTACATGGGCAAGGTCAATTACAAGAGCAACATCTAAAAATATGGACCCTAGTATCAAATGGCCTCCTTGGTTGTGGAGATTTTTATAATGTAACTTTTAAAGGTTGACAGTATGCACATACTAAGCTTGCATCAAGGTTTACTGAAGCCAGTAAGATTCCTTCTGCTGTTTTTCAAGACCTGTATTAGGAAAAAAAAAGGGACTATATTATCCAAGAAACACTAGCAACACTCAGACTACTCAGCTGGGCGTTATGGAAGCCAACTGTAGTGCCAACTTTAACGTAGCAGTATAGTCCCCTGCAAAGCCCCCAAACTTAGTTAACAATACAACAGAAACCCTTTATTTTTTTTGCATATCTGAATTCAAAGGAAAGCATGTGATCCAGCAGATTAAAATCAGCTAAGTGTTCCATAATTTGCAATTTTAATGCTGCTTTCCTCTTTCCTCTCCTTGTTTCAAATAAAACAGATGCATCTGTAAACGCTTTTGAAACAGACTTTGGTAATTATTCTGCCTCATGTTTCAGCCAGAGAGCTTCTATAGAAAAAGTAAATCACTATAGTTAAATAAAAGAGGCAACAGAGCACACATAAAAGAATTAAATACCCGCAGAACTGTTATCTGAGAGTAATATTTAACTGAAGTGTAACTTTAGTAGCTGAATATTTAAGCTGTTATTTAAGTGAAGACCAGTTTTAGCAATAAAAGTGGGTGACTAAATCACACTGGTTTCCTTGAGATAAGAAGCTCTTCTATGAACACAACATATGGACTATTATTCTAGTGCTTTAAGAAACTGCTTATGTTACAGAGTAGCTTAACAGGACCTTTAATACTTTGAAATTACTAAGAAGGCAAAATATAAACACAGTGCATTGTTTGAGTTTTCTGGCATGCCATCTTCCATCAGCTTGAAGCGTAACACAGAAACTTCTGTTGCTTCACCTCCATTTGCATGGATTATGTCAATGCACATATGTCAATGCACAGCTGTCAGAAATTCCATGTCTTTAGGAGTCACCTTCATAGTTTTGGTGAGATTGATCAACTTTAAGTGCAAACTGCTGGTGTGTAAAGTGAGGGCAACCTCTCATGGAGCGCTGGGATGTGTTGCTGTCCAACAGTGGTTGGTCATGTCCAGTGTTTGGCTGGTACTGTACCATCTACTCAAAGTGTACAGAGAGCAATTTTTGATTGTTAAATATTGTCCAAGATTTTCAAAGGACTGTATGAATTTTTGTGACCTCATCTAGTATTTTTTGAGCATTAATCCACATTACTTTAACCAGAGAATGTGATCCATTTACCTGAATGTGGGAGACTCATGGACATTTGCAAACATTTGAAAAATGACTTGATAAATTTTTTAAACTTGGACTTCAAATTATGGAATGGAGAACATACTTGTTTTGTACCAAACAACGAAATACAGCTTTCACTGAAAAGAAAATCTCAACATTTCTGTCAGTGGAAAAAATAATTTATTGCAATTTCTTTTGCACATTAACAAGAAACATTTATACATATATGTTCTGTGCTGATATGGTATACTAGATATAGACAATTTTTATACACAAAGTAATTGCTCTACCTTATTTTATAATGCAAATATTCAGAAATTATCCATCAGGTAAGAATGGATATTATTCACATTAAAATGCACCGTATGCTGAAGTTATAGAAGGTCTATGCATCTGAAACCTTGTCCACTTTTCCTACCTGTACCAATACCAGTGGATAAAAGACACTATGTCCCCTTACAAGCTTTACATCCCTTAATTATGCTATGATGCCTAGAATATTATCAGGTCCTCCCAAGGAATAAAATGAGATAATTTCTGAAATTAGAGAGACCAGACCAAAAGGCAACCATGACAATCATGTCCCAGCAGCATGCCAGGAGGTCACACGTCTGGGGGCTCCATGAGAAAAGAACGAAAGCACTACAGGTGGTCTAAAATTAGCCAGCAATCTATTAATAACATGACAACTTTAGTTAATATAAATCAATGAGAAATACATTGCAAGAGAACAGCATTTCAGTAGAATTACATTGGCACATGCTTCAAACGGCATTATCAGACAAACAACTGCCCCCTTTCAATGGGAGCATCATAGAAAATGTTTACATAGTGTCTACAAAGGGAAAATGCAGGATGATATCAAAAGAGGAACCTTTTTCTAACCAGGAATTTACAGTGCATCACACGTTATTCACAAAATGAATGGGAAGCATGGTAATAACAGAACTAAATCTGATAAACAACATTTATACAATAATTTTCATAATGCTGCTTTATTTTTTAAATAGTTTTTAGGTTTGCTGTTCTGCCCAACCACCAAAATACCCATCTTTCCAGAAATGTCACTGATTCACATAAGGACTATACTTCAGAGATGAGGATGAGGATGTGAAGCATCAGACTGAAGTGGTTAGTTATGGCGTGCATACTACAAAATGCTACCAGGTATTATCTGATGGTAGGAAGGCCCACATGACTGACGTGCAAAAACACATCAAAAAAAGGAAAGATTGAAATACATGCTCATAGCAAAGATATGAAAAGTGAAGGGGGAAAAAAAAAGCAAGCCTGGAGAAAAATGGTGAGTATGACTTCAGGAGTAGGCAAAACATGATCGTACTGCACATGGCAATGGGAGAGATGATGTGAAGTAAGATCCATAACTCAACCTTACTGCCTGGCACCCTATTTGGAGACAGTATTGCACCCTATCCAGCGTCCTCTTCCTCTTCCCTCAGCTCAGAAAGCATCTTGCTTTGTTTCCTTGAGTGCATGCAAGTAGAATTTGAGAAGTAAGGGATTTTCTTTGAAGAAAACACGATGGGTCAATGCAGTGACAAAATACATTTTACAACTTGCAGCCAACATCAGTAAATAATACATATGCTATGCATTATTATTTTTAACACATGTATTTGTATTTGTTGTATGTGGGAGCATAAAAATTCCTACATTTCCTGATGAAATACAAGCTCTGACTGAGCTGATATTTTTATTTTGTTCTCATCAGTAATACGATGACAAAGCAGAAGAAGATGATATTTGAAAGTGGGGAATGATGTCAGTCTGATTCTCTCTACAAGCTTCCTTTTCTTACAAGAAATCTGTATCTCAAGAGAGAAGCTGCATTTGAACCTCTGTTAACAATGACAGTAATAAGCTTATGCAAACAAGCAGATAGAAAATGAGTAACTGGTCACAGTTGCTTTTGTTCTGTGTATATATCTGATGCAATTCTAATTTTTGCTGTAATGGTACGGAAGTGATATCTTAACTGGAAAGAAGTAAAGGAGCAGCACTGCAAACTAACACACTGCTTCTTGTAAATCAGGTCTTTCTCAGAAGTAACTACTGCTCATGGTGACTTGATATTAAAGACACCAACTTGGGAACCAAGTCTGAAGTATGCTGAGCTGCTCCAATCCTATCATCTTCTACAGGCCTATCAGAGAGATAGCATATTTTAAGCCTTGGTTTCACACCTCTATGCCAGCTGTAAATATTCTGTCCTGTTTCTTCACCACATGTTAATTACCAGGCTTCAGGCTAAAATATTAGATTGATAGATTTGCAAATGCTGAGCTAATCACTCTCTAAGGAATATAATGAAAGAGAATATATTACTAAGTGAATCTAGCCTAGATTTAAAGATATTGGAGGTAGAAAATTTCACAGCAGAAGAATAATCAGCAGAAATATCTTTGGGATGATTCAAGAAATATTTTCACGTTTACTTCTGTAAGCCACTTCTTGCAATAATCTGGAGAGACCTTTCAGGAAATTTACGAAGTAGTTTCTGAATTTAAGTTAACATACCATCTTTATTGTTATAAACTGTCCCCCTGAAATTAATGGCACCGCACATGATAGAACCTTAGCATGTGTGTGTGTTTGAAAGGTCAGAGAACAAGATCCTGAAAAGAAAACCAAGACTACAACCTTGCCCAAAGCAAAGCAATTACTGTAGGATAATCAAACACAGAAAGCTGATTATCCGATTTCTGCTTTTGGATCATGACTATCACAGCATATAAAGTGCAAGAAATAACTTGCAGAGTATCTTCACAGGACAAAGAGAAACTGCAAACAGTTCAGAAAATCTTAAAGGAGTAGAACTCAGGGCATCTTTTTGAGTATGGAGAGATGAAATTGTGCAGGCAGTGAAAAAGAAATAAAAGATTAGAGGATTCTATTATTTCACTTTTCAAAATCACCTCTGATAAAATTGTTAGCAGTTCCAATTGCCACATGAATGTAGCTTTCTAGTCTCCTCCCAAATTTACAATTTAGGAGGGATAGATGTGATGGAAGAAGTCCTTCTATCTGTAATAATTACCTGTATATCTGAATTTCCGAATTAACAAAAACTAACAAAAATTAGAGACACTTTTTGAGTGTGCTTAAACCGTGAGTCTTAAGTGCTCCTGAAAATCAGTCTGACAGTATTTTTCTGTCACATTTATTCCTGTCCCCATGTCCCCTTCTACAAAGCTCAATTACTAGACAAAAGTATCAGCAAGTACCTCTCAGGACTACTGTGAGGATTAACAAAACCAACTGTCGTACAAGATCCCTAAAAGGAAATATTTGCAGTGTTTAAAATTCTAAACTATCTGAACCTTATGTTCATATTAAACATATGTGAGGCTGAAACAAGGAAGATACCCAACTGATTCAGTAACTCTTTGAAATTTTACATTAAAAATTACAATGTGCACTACTATAAATGATATAAAATACTTTATAATGTGGAAAAAAGTGAAAGGTGTTTAACCAAAATAGATTTTAAAAACAACTATAGATTTGAAGGAATGGTAGGCTTGTGAAATTATAGTTAATTTTGATATATCATAAAAACAGAAAAGTATAATCAAAAGTGGCACCTGGCATATTATTGTAAGTAATATATACTAAAATACAGACTTCAGCAGAGTTAAAGTACAAGCTCTCCCCTGAACTTTAATACTGGGGGTTTATACTGGGAGCTACCATTAAAAGTCAGTATCCATATACTTGGGTACCAGGGGTAGTAAAACTGGATTAAATCTCCTACAGAGCACAAACAGTTTAACAGCTTAAATTTCCTTTTCAAAGGCACATGAGTATTCAGATGCGTAATTTCCTGTGACCTACAAGAATTATTTCAGCCAAGATAACTAATGCTTTCATTATTTTAGTCAGGTGTATTTGGAAGGTTAAATACATAAGCTTAAAACTCTTTTATTTTTGTATTACTTCAGGACAAAATGCAAGCCATGTAAATTATTTTTACTCTTTCTTTCTCCCTGTTGACAACTGGTAGAATGTATGCACCTGCTCAGCTATGGCAAATAAGCTGGCATACCACAACCTGATTAAGTGCCTGCATTTGTAGCACACTTAGGAGTCTAGATCTCATTGGCATTTAATAAGATTTTGGTTAATACATGCCCAGACTTCTTAAAATTGAGCCACAAGCTTAAAGACCACTCAGTGCTTGAAGAGCTTTACCTTGCATCATTTTGAGAAGAGGAATTAGGCTCATATGCCATTTAGAAGAAATAGTTTTCACTCTGTGTATTTCTAAAGCAAGGCCTCTACCATGCAATGGTCTCTGAACAAGCAGAACCCTCTGGGGTTAACAGCCCACCATACACAGCAGGCGTGAACCTGCCCACAGGTAGTTGCTGGACTGTTGCCTAAATATCTGAATGCACTCACTCACTGTAAGAAAGTAAATGCTGAATTTTGCAGTTCTGATTACCAGACATGTCAGCTAAACAGAAACAGACATTATATTGCAAAATCTAGTACAGTGGAGAAATCTGCAAGAAGAGGGAGATATAAATATTTAAACGTTTGGCATTCCCTCAAGGACTTTTCAGGGACTGCTTGAACTGCAAAGACAAATAATCAAGGACTTTAACATGCTGTCAAGATAGTAAACATATTAATGAAATAGCATTGTACAAAACTCCTCATTTTTTCTAAGAAACATTTAGTTTTGCAAGTGCAAATAGATCTCAGTGGTTTAGATTAAATTTGTCATGTTTATGCCTTGTTTAAAAAAAAAAATAAATTACACTCTGGTTAGTCATACCTCTGTCTCTGTATTCTTTCTGGACAAAAACCAAACCTGCATTGGTTCTTTTTTACCCTTCATAGAAACTGGACCCCTGTATTCCAGGTGGAACTGAGGATCTGAATTTTCTGGTGTCATAAGACACCTGAAATTGAAAGAGAAAACATGTAAATGTATGTACTATGCATGCATGCCATGCACTATATACAATATTAAACATGCTACAGATATGTGAGCAAATTAACAAAAGAGTTAACTCTATCTCTTGTTCATTACTATATTTGCATACTAATAATGGCATATAATAATGAAGTCTGCCATGTAGTTTCATGAAAACTCATGTACTTAAATATGTTTAAGGAGCCCTGTCACTTTCAACTCCAAAGGCACTTTGATGTTATGATGACAAAAGTAATTTCTTTTAAGATATCAACACAAATAAAAACACTGCATGACTCACCTGTAAGTATATTCAGAGACGTTGATCTTTCCCTTTTCTCCAGTAGTTTCTGTTCTGCTTGTTAGATTGACAGTATTTCCAAAGAGACAGTAACGTGGCATCCTTTGGCCTATGACACCTGTGACTACCTCACCAGTGTGAATTCCTATTGTTATCTTCAAAGAGAAAAAATACACTTTCAATATTCAAAATTCTGACTACAGTTATTATGCCATTTCTATCTATTAGAGTTTATTTTTTAATGTGCCACTCCTGTTTCTTCAAAGCCTTGTATTTTGTGTTTCATGACACCTTTTTTTTTTATTGTAGCACAGTGTCATGGCTCTGCCTCCCAATTTAAAGAACAAACTCCCTGTTTTTCCATCATGCACCACACCATGCTGATATTATGTACTATGAAACTCAAAAAAGTGGAAAGGCATACTCTGCAGTCCTGTGTCTAATGGGTGCTCGGAAGATGATGAAATGGATGGTATAGATCAAGAAAAAAACATATTTCTCAGAGGATACATCATGGTATTTTGCATTGAAAAGCTTAAGAGATAGGACAGGGGTTTGGAGAAGCTCATTCTTATAGCACGTTACAGTTATTGTCAAGCCCCAGATTGAACCTTCTCACTTCTCTGACCAGTGACAAAGTGAAGTACACAAATCTAAGCTGGGTGTTAGACCAATAACATTCATGTAAATAGAAACACGCATCACACTCATTATTTATTTTGCTCTCACAGCCTTCTGATGAGGGTGTGTCAATGCAGCCTCCCCAGTTCTGTATTAATACCACAACATCTTCCAAACACCCCATGAGGAGTAAACTTCCACTACTATACATTGTTGCCAGTAATTACTGCCGTAACTGCTGACAGAACTGTAATTTTAATGCAAAATTTTCTCATGCTGACATGAGGATCTGAAGCATTATCAAAAACATCAGTGAGGGAATATTATTGTTCTTTTCATTGAGATGAGGAAGATTCAATGAATCGCACTTGCTGTGCAATAAGAATTTGCTTATTAGATAGAAATGATTGGAAAACGTACATAAACGATGTGGACCTAATTTAGTACTTTAAAATGTTAAATACAATAATTACATTTTAAGGTCTGGGAACTGCATGTCACATCTACATGTGAGTCTTCAAATTATTTGCAGATATCAGTCTCAAAATCTAACAAGAACAAAGCTTGCACGGACTAGGACTTGAGCATTAGCATATGTCAAAGCATTGTCACCGTATCAAAGAATGGGCTCTTCATTCAAGCCCACACATTTACCAACCTGTACAGGCTCACCATCTACTTGAACTTGGCCTGCTATTTCCATCATATCCAATGCCAGGTGGCAGATAGATCGTGCATGATGAATGCAAGGCTCTGGTAGACCACTCACTGTCATATACTTGTCACCAACTGTTTCCACCTATCAAGGTATATAGTTTTCAATTACTTAAATATCATAGGCTGTAGAGTACTAGAAAGGATGCAGTGCTTTCTTCAAGACTGCTGGTCCTTGCAAATAGTTTCCCTTCACTTCCATTCAAATCGCCCTAATTCCCTTCACCTCTGCTTGTTATTGAAGAGAATTTATGGTACACACACGATGTAAAAAATTTCAATTACACTGACTGTGTGTACTTGAACCTCTCCTTTGGGGTCTTATGAATTTCTACACAAATCAAGCACTATGTTTGTTTTGACTCACACCCTTGATTCTCAGTACAGGACATAAAATTGATTTCTAGTAAAAGCTAGGAATGAACCTTATATACACAAAAGAGTAGACATGTACATATATATGGGATATAGATATATCTATCTATCTACCTGATACCATCCACATCTGCAACTACACCTCATTCCTAATGAAGGAATGAAATTTCCACTGAATAACTGTACAGTAAGTTGTATTTTACAACCAGAAGATCCAGGCATATGAATGAAAAACTTAAAGCATAGGGTCAGCAGAACCACAAACTGCTTGTAGAAGTGTTCATACCTGCTAAATGTGGAAGTAGAATTATATATCCACCTAATGGGTGACTGTGCAGAAATCCTGCTGAGAACTAAGTCTTTATGCTCCTGCACACATTTAAACAACATACTTTTCTTTAGCTATGTAATATCAGATAACTGAGTTCAAAGATGGAAAACTTTTTTTTTAAAAGGCATACAATCTAAAGGATAGAAAAGAGTGATTTATTAAATTATTGTAAATTATTGAAAAGCCACAGATTAAATACTTTGAAAATTTTCTGCGTACCTTATAAACAAATGGATTCCGTCGTGAATCAGTCAGAATATCAAATCTTGTGTAAAGATCATTTAAAAGATTAACAATCTTCATGGCTCCCTCTCCAGAGGCATGTTTACTACAGAAGGCATTGAATCCAACAATGCCACTGAAAAGAATGGTCACATTGTCATACCGCTTAGCTGGAACAGGACGCTTATGTCTCAGCTCATTTGCCACTGATGGTGGTAAAACAGAGTACAGTAATCTAGAAGTTTAAGAAAAAAAAGGCACAAGTGAAACAGAAAGAATTTGGAGAAAGGTCTTTACATCACCACTCTTCAGATACTTAGTACCTCCCATAGGGTTTATAACATACTCACATCGTGAAAGAGCAATAGAAAAGATGTTTACTGAAGAATACGTTATTTAGGAAACAGGAACTGATCCACATCAGTATACTTAAAGCCAAGACATTTCAAACAGACATTAATACACCTAAATTACCAACCAATTGAAGCATATATTACTAATTCTTCTGACATGATCTTGGATCACTTCTGCAAATTGCTTAAGCATTTCTGCCATATCCCCAGCTCATATAATCTGGTTTTGCTCACAGAACCATAAAAAATGCAAAAAAGGCCACAAAGAGATCAGTTTTCCACCTTTGAATACAATTTATGCATTGCTAAATGCTTCCTCTTCTGTTGAGAATGCTGCTTTTAGAGTTTTATTGCTTTTTTGTTTTGTTTTCGGTTGGTTTGGGGTTTTTTAATTTATTTTTTTTTTATATATTGACACTCCTTCATATTATAAATTATGCAAATAAAATCCAAATCATACACAGAGCTTCACCCTACTCTCATGTGTATCACTTCAACTTTCTAATTGCCATCTTAAACTGTATTTCCCTCCTTACACAGCTAAGTGGGCAAAATAAAGATCTCTTGACTGTTTCACAAATCTTGAGCATCATTTTGTACAGACTCCTTCACAAACCCTCATTAGTTGCATTTTTGGCAAGTTCACTACTGCATGAGTTATGACTAGTGTATATTTTTGGCACATGATATAGTATCTAACACTGTTCCAGTGGCTGCCAAGAAGGATAGAATTCCTGAAGATAAAATGACTTTATAAAGCAAGTCAATAGGAAGGAATAGAAAAAATATTTTTTAGGCTTCTTTTCTCTCTGACTCTCTCATCCACCCCTCTCAAGTCTTTTAAAATAATTTCCATTACTGTACTACAGAAAAAAAGTATCTGTCAATAGAATTCATAGCACAGTAGATGTTAATTCTACTGTTAAACAAGCATAATTGATGAGAAATTCTTCTATTACAAAGATGTGAAGCATGTTTTATAAAAGAGAGTCAACCATCAACCCCACACTGCTTGTCGCACAAACTTGTTTAATTTAACTGCCAGTAATCCTTGAGCTGAGCTGCCACAGACTAATGCTATGAATTTAATTCTATAGTTACCCGTAGACATGGATTTGGGGCCCAATGCATGTATTTTATTATTGTTATGTACTTATATCTAGATAGTAGTATTAGCAAGATAGTCCTAAATCCATGTTTACAGGTAACTATGAAATGAAATTCATAACATTAGCCTATTGCAAGACTTCACCTTTACATAGACTATTTTTGATAAGATATGTTTTCCTGTTCTATTGACCTGTGAACATGGCAGTCCAGGGAGACCAAAGGGATCTACAGATGGCTTACAGAACTCTGTCAAACAGTAGCATTTGGGCCTTCATCAAATTCATCTTGGCTACAGGGACTGCATGTAAGAAAGTTTTCAAAACTACCGTTTTAGGTAATTCACAAAGCAGAAAGGATTGTCAATTCACTTCTCATAACTTTCCTTATCAGGGAAATAGCCATCAAAACACCAGTGCCTGTAACAGCCCAGACTGCACATGACATTTGACAATCTAAATTAAGAAAAACCTTACGAGGTGTTAAAATAAAATGTTCTTTCTTGACTCCAAAATTATCAGCCCTGAATCTCTCTCATATTCCTTCTGAGATTCTGTTATTTTTTGAAGAAGGCAGCTATAAATAATATATTGCTGTGACTGTTTCAGCTCAAAATCAGGATTTGGTTCTTACGTATCTGTCTTTTTCTTCTCATCTTCCAATGCACGCAGTGTGTGCTGCAATCTGTCAGTGAGGATCTCAAGCTCTTGAGTCAGTTTATATTCCTCTCTGAACTGCTCTCCCAAAAGAACCAGATCGCGGGTAGCATCATGCAATGGAATATCACTCAGATATAAACCTCTTCTGGTTAAATCATCCAAGTTCATCACACTGCAACGTGGAGAAATATATAATAATATGGGTAAAACAAAACCTGATGAAGGAGCATTTAAAACACAAATTAACAGCAGAGGCTTCTGAATAACAGAAGAAAAATTATGCTTCTGAACTTGTGATGAGCTGTACAGTATATCTCTTCTATGAAATATCTTATTTGTGTTCATTCATGTTAACAGCTGGCCCTTGATTTTTGCATTTAAAAACAGAATTCTCACTGATGAGTTAACTGAACGTATCAAATGTACATATTTCAGCACACAAATAAAAATGAGATTACATTAAGGAAGCTTCTTCCTTTTCTGTTTTCATCGACTCACTCCCTTTTACACAGATTAATTTATTATAACCATGTAATCCAATGTGTTAGCTCAAGATACTCTTAGCTAAAGAAGCCCTCCATTCAATCCTTCATTCCAACCACTTCTTTACAATAACTACTCTACTACATGAAAACTACTGCAAAAATACATGAATCCACTAGTCTTAAATATGTTCTTAAATTTAGTCATTGTAAAATGAAAATTAGTAGCGTAGAACTCCTAAAGTTTAAAGCACCTTGGCGAACAAAGGAAGAGAATGCTGTCTGCTTCAGGCAAATAGATCATTTGCCCTTTCAGGCGTAAGCAGCTGATTTCTGTGCCAGTCAGTTCATCTTCACACTCCAGCTTTTCCACATCCAACAGCCCCTCCTGGTGATGAAAAGTCACAATTATATAGGGGCAATGGTACGTCTGTTACACGCTAGGCCATGTGCACAAGTGTCTTCACTACGAAGGCAGTCAGAATGGTTGGATTGGTTTTACTGCCTACACTGATGCCCAATTTCTCATTTGAACACCATGTGCTACTTGTATTTTAATGCTGTGAATTGCTACCTCAAAAGATACAAAGCATGGTATCTTTCTTTACATTCATGTTCATAACTCCTTGTTTTCTTCTGTGACACTTCTTAACACAAGTTTGAAAAAGTATTGCCTATTCTATGAAGTTCTATCTTTGCCTCTAAGAAATCTTGTTGGCTTTTCTCAGGTACACTTTTCTGTAAATAAACAGGCTCCTTGATGTAGTAGGTGCTACTCTACATGCTGCATTCATTCCTATCCCATGCCTCTCTCCTGCCTTCTCTAGAGAAAAGGACACAGAACTGTGTGTGAATGTTACGGGCCCAAGCAAGAACACATTTCATAATTGTCTCCCACACAGTTATGAAGCAAAAGTAAATGTAATTGCTTTTTTTACATTTACTATGGTACAATACCATATAATGGGTTGGTCCTTTGCAAAGAAAGCAGGAGACATGAAGTATATATACTTTACCATTCCTATAAAGCACTCTACTTTACAGCTACAAGTGAATTCACACCTGCGACTTTTTCTTGGGTGAAGCGTACTACTGTGCAAAGAATTTTCTCTGAAGACTCCTGAGCTTTCAGCACATCTTATCTCTCCAAAGCATACTTAAAGAAAAGCCAAGCGAATATGCTCTAGTTACCTTGGTTCTCAGTACAAAGACTGTATTGATATGTGAGAGGATCCCATGGAAGCTAATGTCAATATGAGGCCGGACCAAAGAGAAAACTGACAACAGACTGCAATTTCCTGGCTGCAACTAGAAAAGAAAAGAAAAAAAGAGGAGAGGAGAAGAGAGGAGAGGAGATAAAATAATGGTTATGTTTTATACTACAAATATACAGGGAGTAATTAGATTCAATTTGCTTAGATGACAATACTGAATGGAAGAGAATCTTATATAGGTTACTCATTTCTCCATTAAAACACAAGGCTTTTAAATTAAGGATTTTACATCAGGAGTATATTGGCTTCAATGTGCAATTCCAGCCTGCAAAATAACTTCACAAAATGGTGTTAGAATATCACATTCATTATCTGTCAAACTACAGTAAAAAAAGCTTTCCACTGTTTTCCTTCTAAGTGACCTCCTTCACACTCCCTCTTCAATAAGCTGTATTTTCTAAAGCATCAACTCTGATAAAAAAGATTTTGATAGCCATCCTCAGTAAGCTGAATAGTTAGTTATAGCTGTTCAGTGAATGCCCTTGGGAAAAAATCTGGCAGAGCTACTTACAAAACTGTTCTTGTAAATCTTTCTGCAAAATTCAGCAAGAAATCTCCAAAAATAAATTGCAGGAAAAATCAAATAACATAAAATTGCATTTTAAAAGTATGTCAAAGATTCAGACACAACACGGTATGTGCATTTGATGTTTTCATCATCTTACTCTTTGCTTGTCTCATACTGCTTAGTCTTAGAAACAGTCAGCTCCTTCAGCCAAGAACTGAGGTGTCCTGTTCATATACAGAACATATAACATTCAGTGGACCTCTGAGTACTCTTTTATTGTAAATAACAAGAGGAAATTGCAGCAGCTGCCTTCAGTTCAGAATACATAAACATATCACAAATATAGCTTGGCTCATCTTAGTTATAACTGATAACTTTCGATGCATAAGCCAAAAAAGTATACTACAACTTCTGTTAATCTGCTCTTCAGTTATTTTACACCTGACACCTTGAGTATTTGAAGGCATTACTGCCAAATAATATATATATAGCCTATGTACCTGCTGCTACGCTATACAGTAGTATGGATAAAACCATATCATGAACCTCAGGCCAAGACACATTAACCACCTCACATCCACTTTAAAGAGTTATCTGCTGTTTTCATAGCAAATGTATCTTGGAGTGAGCTACGAGAAAGAATCAGGTGTCAAACAGACACCTGAATTGTGGAGGTGCTCAGGTTTTCAAACAAGAGAAGCACAATGTAGTAAAAATTATACAGTTTACGCAGGAATGATGCTTAGATGGAGAATCCTAAATCTATTTTATTCATATTTGAAATAAACCTGTGAAGCATCTATCATTAGGAATCTCTATCATTATTCATGCATGAGAATCATCCAACCTGTGGAAGAACTCTGTATATAGCATTGCCACACTGCGTGACCACCAGATCTCTGTCAAATATTATGTGGAAAGGAAAGGCCTTGCAGAAAGTATATGGACTGATGCGAGACTCTTGGGTACCATTTTCTTCAAATCTATCAAGGTCTTCGTAGTAATCCTCTTCTTTAGACTCTTTCTCTTCAATTAAAAACTGAATGTGGTCACATTCCTCATTTCTCTGTTGAATAACCTAGAAAAATGAAGAGAAAAACGAAAACCTGAAAACTCTGCCGCTCATTAGTAACTGATGTGCTACTATGAAGACAGGAATAGATTTAAGAGCAAAAAGATGACTTCAAGAATGATATTTGAATCTTGAAAAATACTATATTCTAATAAGCATTTCTGATTTGAGAGAGTCTTTATAATTCCAGGTGAATAATCACTCCTTTGCTAAGCCACAGCTGCTCTTTGCATGAACGACATGTCAAAGATCACTCAAATACAATTTATAAAGCTCGAGCGAAACGCACATCGTGAACTCAGGGGTGATGCTTGCTTTTAGGGATACACGCCAGAAAACAGGACTCCCCCTCTAATGAACATGTGGCAAGTCTTGAATTACAAAGCACGCTCGAATCCTTATTTTGATGAAAGCTGTTTGCGTGGTCCGTAACACAGCAGCAACCAGAGCTGACGAGAGGACGGGCATGGCACAATCAGCCAGGGAAAAAAAAAAGTGGATGGAGCAGATGTTTGATTATGCAGTCCTGACACATTCAAGCACTGATGGCTGCAAGATCAGGACCAACAGATACAAGCAACGACAATTTTCTCCAAGCTGCAGTCCGTATGAAATGAAATCACAGCACAAGCAGAGTGATCGACATCAGTCAAATCTCACGTAGGTGTCTTGAATACAGCATTTCACACTTCAGTAATTTTACTCAGAGTTAGTAAAAAAAATGAAACTAATAGGGATTATTTTGTTTGCCATGAGAGTCACGTATCACAGGGTAGCTAAAGCTAGTAACTAACAGAATAACAAAATTTACCTTGAGAGGCCAAATTCACCTCTTCTGAAGCCTAACTGGATTTATGACTGGAACAGAACAATTCTATCTACACAGTATTGTTTAGCAACAACTTTCTGGAACATGTTGCACTCGATTTTACTTTCATGTAGACTCTGATCCTAAAGCCACGGAAGCACAAAAAGACTTCTTAAAATCTCTAATTCATCCCAATTCCGCCCTTTCCACACCGTGTAACCAGAGATTTACAGTTACAATATGAGAACAGATATGCACAAACACTGCACCTGATCCCTAAGACGTTTAGTTTATTAAATATCTCTCCTCCACAACTGTCAGCCACACCAGCTGATAGGGCGGGGAGTGCTGATTCCTTTATTTGTTCCTATACAAATGGAGGAGTATGAAACAACAAAGCACTATTTTATTACTAAATGATGCTTAATTCAAGAAGGTAGTGGTCCTTGATCTATTTGACTATTCATTTAAAGGAAAGTGAGGCTTTTCTGGAGGACAGTTCAGAGCAGGAGCCTGATTTAGGTGTTCCGTCCTATGTGCTGCATTAGTCTTCACTTTCTATTGCATATGTAGGTAACAAAGATCAGCCTACTAAATTTACCAGCTAATGTGGGTACCTAAAGCTGGATGTATGAACAAGTTCAAATGTTAATAATGATAAAACCTAATTTCCTCAAGAAACTATATTGGTATATCATATAGCAGCGTGTGGCAAAGCCAAGTGGGAAACCATGAGTTAATAGAGATAAATCTCAGAAAGAATATGCGGTGGTCATTTGAGGAAAAGAGGTTGTATGGTTTTGTCTAAGTATATGGAACCCAGAAGATGGACACCTAGTTTTCCTCTGAATTCAGGATTTCGAATCATAGAATGGTAGGGGTTGGAAGGGATCTCTGGAGATCATCGAGTCCAACCCCCTGTCAACACAGGAACACCTAGGGCAGGCCACACAGGAACAGATCCAGGTGGGTCTTGAAAGTCTCTGGAGAAGGAGACTCCACAA